>OZ012673.1:16360708-16674703 GCA_963942505.1 Lordithon lunulatus
CAAATTCCAGCCGCAAAAAAAACAATACTTTCACAGAAAGAACTAAAAATATAAATAAAAAAAGAATACCCACTAAAATAAACTAAACCCCCTCTGCCCTCGCCAATTTTCTTTCCCACGCCAGCCTCCTGCAGATTTTCACGCCTTTCCCATCCTCTCCTAACCATTCGTTCAGCTTTCTGCACTCTCCCACCCACTCTGCTTTCACTCCCTCACATTCTTTGCTAAGGTGCCAGCACGTGTCACTCCCCTTCCTACACAGCGCACACGCAGTGTACCCCAGCCCCATCCACACTTTTCTTCCTCGCTCTTCTGACCCACACCTCGCTCTTGCCATGCATACTTTGTCCTCTCTGCTCCACTCTCCCCTGGCTAAGTAGCTCGGGAGTTTCCCCTGGACTTGCCACTCTACGTAGCCAGGGTTGTATGAGCTCTCAGCCATTCTCACTTGCCTTTCTTGCCACTCAATATCCCTCAGTCTCTCCCTTATCTCAGTTCCTATGCTACCCCTTTCTCTCAGCTTCTCCTCTACCCAAACCTCAGACATGCCCTCTCTTTCATACATCCTTTCTCTATCCTTCCTCCATCTACTCTCTGTTCTACTCTTACACCTCATCCATACCTCCCGTACCAGTCTTTCCTCGCCCAAATCCTGCAATCTTTCCTCAAACTTCACAACCCTCACACACAATTCCCACCACATACTCATACGACTTGTCTCCTGCAACAGCACTGCTCTCGGTGTCGACCTTTCGAGCCCTAGCAGATTCTTTAGAAACCAACCTTGCTCCCTTTCTATTACCTCCCATTCACGCAATCCCCACACTTCCACTCCATACAACAATATAGGTTTTACACACGCATCCCAGATCTTGCACGCCATTACGAGGTTACCACCCCACAAGCTCCCCCATTTTCTGCACGCAATCCCCCAAGCCATTCTTGCTTTCGCCTGCATACACTCCACATGCATCCTAAGCCCTAGTCCACTGTCAAACCAAAAGCCCAAATATTTAAAGCCATCAGCCATTCCTTCCATTTCAGCCCTTCGCCCTTACCCCTCCTGCCCCTATTCCTAAACAACATCAATTTGGTCTTTTCCACATTCACCACTAGTCCCCTGTTATTTAAGTACCTACCCATTCTTTCCAACATCTCTTGCATCTCTTGCACTCTCTTGGCCACCAGCACCACGTCATCTGCATACGCCAACATCCACACTTTGGATTTACCCACCACGACCCCTCCTGCCTGTCCTCTCCTCATCACCTATTCTAACTCGTTCGTGTACAGATTAAACAGGAGGGGGCTCAGCGGGCACCCCTGCCTTACTCCTACATTCACCCTAAATTTCTCAGATATTTCTCCATTCACTCTTGCTTTCGCCCATGTCTCTTTATACATCGTTCTCACCCACTCCACTCCTTCCTCTTCCATACCCAATCTATCCATACATTCCACCAGTTTCCCCTTAGGAACTGAGTCATACGCTGCTTTTAAATCCACAAACACCGCATACACTATCCCTTTGCATTCCAGCACTCCTCGTCGAAACAACATTCCCTCTGGCCTCCACTCTTCTTCCTCACCACCAACGCAGCCGCCATCACTCTCTCTAACTGGAGCATCGACTGTACCTCCTTCCACTTCACGCCCATTAAGTTTCTCTCATACACCGCAATTTCTACATCGCTCCATCCAAACCCTTGCTGCTCCTTTTCCTCCACCCTCTTCCAACCTTTTGTCCTTCTCAAGACAACCTCTACCGGCACATGGTCCGACCCCCCCACATTTTCCACCTTGAAACACTCCAACTCCTCCCTTCCGATACCTTTGACCACCACATAGTCCAAAACCGAATCCCCTCCGTGTCCACAGAAAGTCTTCTACCCTTCCCAGTCCCCTTCGCAGCAGCCATTCAGTACATGCCACCCCGACTTTCTCACCCATTGAATCCATTCTCTACCCTCCTGGTTGGTCATTTTATCCTGCGATCGTCTTTCTCTCCATTCTATTACTATATTCTGATTATAAACATAAATATTATAGTTTCGAATGCCTTCTTTCTTATATATTGGGAATATCACTACTTTTTGCCAGTCCTTATTTTCCCATATCAAGTTTAATATTTGCTATCCCTCTTCATCTATATTATATATTTTTTTGATATTCTAATCTTTTAATGTTTTCGAGTCGTGGTGCTTTCTTATTAATTTTTTTTAAACTGCTTTTAGCTCTTCAGTAATTATATCTTTTTCTGCTTCTTCCAATAATTCGTTTTGTGATAATGGCCTTTATATTACCTTCTTTACCACTCATGGATTGCCTTTCCAGTAAAGTAATTCTTCGAAGTGCTCTTTCTACCGGTTCATTATTTCTCCATCTTCTCGTATAGTATTACACCCTGTTTATATTTTAGTTGTCTCTGTACTATTTCCTTTCCTTTTTGCAATACGTTGTTGTTCTGTAGGATATTTTTCGATTTCCTTAAAATTCCCCTCTAGTTTGTAGTCAAAATCTTCCCACGTCCTAGCTTCGGTTTCCTTATTTCTTTTACCGTAATTCTTTGTATTTTGTAATTTTCGCATTCTTCTTTTGTCGCTTTATCTATGTATTAGATTCATTTTTGTTTCTTCTTTTCGATCATTGCAGTTTTTATCATTGTTATGTAGAATAGTTTTTGGTTTTCTTTTAAATACCTCTACTTTCCGTCCAAATCCTTCCCACGACCTAGGTTTCGATTTCTTTATTATTTCTCTTGCCGTTTTTCGCTATATATATTTTTATACATCCATTTTTCAATCCTTTTGTTTTCTGTAAATATATATATATATATATATATATATATATATATATATATATATATATATATATTACAGGCTTGTTTTGTTGTTTCTGTTATTAGTATTTAAAATATGTCCACCATTCCTCCACCTAAATTTATTTTTTTTATTAAAAATAATGTTTTAAACGATAAAATTTATATCAACATGATAAACCAGCAAATTTACTCATAAACAATTAAAATTTGTTTATGGATAAATTTGCTAATTTAAAGATGATTTTAAAACATTTCAATAATAGTTATAATTGAAACATTGTTGTAATTTGAATTCTCATTCATGTTTATATACATTTTAACGTTTAAGACATTATTTTTTTTAATGAATATAATGTTTTAAACGTTAAAATGTATATCAACATGATGAATGAGAATTCTTGTTACAGCAATCTTTCAGTTATAACTATTATTGAAATGTTTTGATTGAATTCATCTTTAAATTACCAAATTTACTCATAAACAAATTTTAATTGTTTATGAGTAAATTTGCTAATTTATAGCTGAATTCAGTCAAAACATTTCAATAATAGTTATAATGAAAAGATTGCAGTAATTCTCATTTAATTTAATTAATGAGGAAACTGGTTAATAAACCGGAACATATTGATAGTAGTTATGAGAAATTTAAAAAAATCATCCCTATAATATAAAAACGAAGACAATGTTTTGAAGCCGACCGACCTGTCATTTATGTACATAGTACTGTCAGTTGGGGGTAGCAAATTCGAATTTCCATCGAGACGAGATTTTTTTAAACGTTTTTATTCATTATTTAATTGAAGTAGTAAGTGTTTTGAAGTAATAGTATGTTCGAAGTAAGGTTTTCTTTTATATAATTAAAATAATGATACAAATAAGAGCTGCAATTAAAAAAAAATCACTGAATATTAATTATTTAACGCACTAAAATATCATCCCCCGTCAAACTACAAGAAATTCAACCTATATATGTATATATTTACATATATATATATATATATATATATATATATATATATATATATATATATATACATAAATATATATATATATATATATATATATACATAAATATATATATATACATAAATATATATATATATATATATATATATATATATATGATAAATTGCTATCAAATATGTTAAAAATTTCGAGAAATAACGGTTAAACATTATGCGTCAATAGATATTATTTCATATACATATACATTTTTATATCCATGGGAATGTTGTTGGGGTCGCTCTTTAACACTTGGCCCCGGAGCGCAACAATCGTCCGGAATCAACGACGTAGGTCCTTTACAGGACCGCCTTTGAGCGCCGGGCACAATGATTGATTGTGATTGATATCGAGTACAAAGGTACCATACTTCATTAGAGCCCCATAATGCGGATTGAGGTGTTCGGGAAGCACCACACCATTCAGATGCGAACAGGTTAACACTCTTGTTAGGCGACAGCGATAAACAAAACATAAATAAACAATGAGTTTTCGAAAATTCTAAACAAATACAATCATGGATTAATTTATAAACATATTTTGTTGCCACGCAACACCCTAAATACTGAGATCATCCTTTTATTTAGCATATAAATAAATACTTAGGTAATTCAAAACAAATACACTTATGAACTAACTTGTAAGCACATCACCAAAACAATACTATCTCTTTTTAAGCCGGTATGACATTATCTAGTTTTCTATATCGTTTTATATATAAGAATTGATATATTAAACTGTATAACTATTTCTAAATGAAAAAATATCATTATGTATTATGGTGCTGTTATTGATAAGTGAATTTATTATTATTCTGCCGCTATATCATTTTCTACATGTGTATATGACACTATATAGTTTGTGTCTGCATCGAAAACGATATAAGAAACTAGAAAAGTGTCGTACGGGCTTCAAACTACTCCATTTAAATATACGAAATCTTAGGAATAAGTTACAGGAAATTGAATTACTTATTAAAGAACATAATAATCCGCAAGTAATAATCCTAACTAAAACATGGCTATATAATAACGAAGCCAAATATATAAATATATCAAATTATTATTACTCAATAAAAACGATAACAGAGAAGGAGGTGTCGCCATATTCTTGCGTCCGAATATAAATATCTCTAGGATTTCTATGAATAATTATACATCAATCACCTTCCAGACTACTCTTCCAGCAATATTGAACGATATTGCAGAATTAAATTTGCTAGGGGAAAAAACATTACCTAGAAAATTTAGTACCTTGTTTATAATAAATAATGTGATACTCCAAATTATGGTATATATATCCTTTTATTTTGTCCCAAATTATGGTATTCAAGAGCCTTTTTACAACACATTATCGATACAGGCGTGGACTTTAGTTGCAACTTCGTTAACAGCACCGCGGCTCAATTTGTTCCCTACTTTATGTGGCAGTAAGAACTGTAAAATTCCATTGCGTTGGCCACAAGTCAATTATTAAGTTTTCGGTCTCATCTTATAGACACACCATTTTCTTTAAATTTCTTTCTGTACAGAAAGTTAATTTTTTGAGAAATTATTAATTAACATTGATACATCTGGTGATTCTTCATTCAAATAGCCGACAATGGCAAGAAGTACTTCACTATAAATTAGATTGAACATTATCCGAGAGGAAATAGCCATTCAAAAATTTCACCTTCTAATTATTCACACATCGATACGGCTGTACGAGCGAAATCCAAAAGTCCAATTGGACTCTCAACGCAGTTCATGCGTCAATTTGTTTAAATAATTGGACATAAGAACATTAAAATTTACGAAATCTTAGGAATAAGTTACAGGAAATTCAATTACTTATTAAAGAACATAATAATCCGCAAGTAATAATCCTAACTAAAACATGGCTATATAATAACGAAGCCAAATATATAAATATATATAAATATATCAAATTATTATTACTCAATAGAAACGATAACATAGAAGGAGGTGTGAACATCTCACGCGCTATCCACTACCACCCTCCGTGGCGCAGTTGGTAGCGCGATGGCCGCGATAGCCGGAGACGTGGGTTCAAGTCCCACCGGAGAGTGAAATTTTTGAGAAATTATTAGTTAACATTGATACATCTGGTGATTCTTCATTCAGATAGCCGACAATGAAAAGAAGTACTTCACTATATACATATATATATATATATATATATATATATATATATATATATACATTTATATTTATATTATTATCTATTACCCAGCTCAGTAGCCGAGTGGTTAGAGGCGTCGTCCGCTTCGTACTGAGCATTGGGGAACTATGAGTTCGATCCCCAGTGGGGAACGATTTTTCGCGAATCATCTTTCACAGTTTTTCAAATTAAGGTAAAATACCGGGTGAACTCCTCTGAGCTTCTCCCTTGACTGACGGAATAGCCTCACGGCTGATAGCCCAATAAAGATAGAAGTTTTTTTTTAATTATCTATTTGCCTTTTACCTTTCGGTATAGGCTTCTGTAATTATAACATCCATATTTTCTTCTAATCAGGGTAGATTTTTAGTTTCTGCTCCTTGTGTTTTTCAACTAGCAGGAACAAAATATCAAAATTTGTTTTGAGATCCAGCTCAGTGGCCAAGTGGATAGAAGTGCCATTCGTCTCGTACTGAGCATTGGGGAACCCCATTGGGGTGAAATTTTGTGAATTATCTTTCACAGTTTTCCAGAGGTGACACTCACAGATAAAGTAAAATATCTAGTATTAATCATGGATACAAAACTGAACTGGAATGAGCATATAACTTCCAAGCTGGAAAAAGTCTGCATCTCATTTTGGCAATGCCGCAGGGCGGTTGGTAAAACATGGGGCCTATCTCCCAACTATCGCATATAGCGCAATAGTCTGGTGGTCGAAAACCAAACAAGTCACAACAATCTCAATGTCTATCACACATCCAGCGGATGGCGTGTCTTGCCATCACCGGCGCCATGAGAACAACACCCACAGCAGCTCTTGAAGCACTTTTATGTCTACAACCACTCAACCTCCTTATGAGGGAGACTGCAGTAAAACAGCATCTTCACTCGACCTGTGGCAAGATATAGGAGCATACTGAGTCAATCTATCAAACTAGACCCCCTCACAGAAGATAAATGTGATAGAATTCTACCGAAGTACAGTTTTGTCAAACATTTTCAGTCCATCATCACACTGGATGGACACCCACAAGGCGCTAACATATCTATGTATACTGACGGATCCAAAACTAAGACGAGAGCTGGCTATGGAATATTCTCCCTAGAACTCGATCTGAAGATAAGTGCACCACTTGGAAGACTCACGTCAGTCTTACAAGCTGAATGAACAGGAATATTAAAGTGTGTACAAATTTTAGCTGAACGGAATATTCTGGATAAACATATCAAAATACTCATCGACAGCAAAGCAGCTCTAAATGCATAAATGCAGTAATGCCAACACATTTGTGTCGAAAGAGCTATATTCATGCCTACACAGCCTGGAGGAGGTAGCTAAACATAACAAACTAGAACTCTCTGAATCAAAGGACATGGTGACATCAAGAGGAACGAAATAGCAGATGAGCTTATTAGGAAAAGATCCTCGCATCCTCTAACAACCCAAGAGGATGAAATAATTTGTGCAGGTACTCTGAAAAAAAAATAGTGTATAGGATAGTTGGTTTTCACAAGGTAAGATGGCGAGAAACGCAATCAAGGGAAGCAATTAGATAACCTTGTAAAATTGCAGCCATGGCCCTACTTATCGAGAACTAATCTGAAATTATTGATCAACATCCTAATCGACTGTTCACTAAACAAACACCTACAAACGACAGTCCATTATGTAGAGGGTGCAATAAAGAACTAGAAGCAGTAGAGCATGTGATATGCCTATGCCCAGCTCTAGTAAACACTAGGCAGAGTTGCAAATGCTAGCCTAGCATTTTTTTCCGTGAGGAGGAATCTTCTAAAGACGCCCATGCTCTAATCAGTGAGAATAGGCAGTGTCGGATTCACTCCGTCTTTCTGACGGCGAGCCGAGATTGATCTAGCAATCAGAGTAGTAATGGTTAGTCTTAGCCTTGTTTTTTCGTGAAGAGGAATCTTCTAAAGACGCTCTAATCAGTGAGCATCAGCCGTTTTCGTTTATTGTTCGGGAACTGTTATAGACTGGCCTTAGAACAGTCAAACTTTTATCTTTTAGGCAATATACTCAAGCATTATACGTTATACTTGGTGTATGAATGGGACATTCAAATCTAGATATTTAAATATTTATAATTTTTGTATATAACCACTCGAGATATTGTGTGAATTCATCCTCACTAGCTGAGCTACGCTGACGAGATCTAATAAGATCGAAATCTAGATATGTAGATTGCTAAGCGGTGGGTTCACACTTATATATGCTAGATATTTTTGTTTTTAGATTAGATTATATTTATTGGTATCGCGAATTATATATCCGCTGGCCTTTTCTACCACAGTGTGGTGTAAAGGTTTTAATTTTCCTCTATTCTTTTATACACTTTTTCCATTCTCTTCTATTTGTTGCCAGCTCTTTTGCTTCCTTCCAGTTTTATTCTTTCCTTTCTAATTGTTCCAATATAGCTACATCCCATTTTTTTCTTGGTATCGTGAATTAATAAATATTAATTATTATTATATTAATATTAATAGTGCGTGCTTTTAAAAGGAGTATTTACGGTTTGTTCGATTCGTCACGTAGATTTTTATTTGATACCGTATTAGTAGTAACTAGTATATTTTGTGCACGATATCTAGTATAGCATGGGTAATAAGTACTAGTAGTTTACGAAACAAGTAACATTATTATATTACTTTTTTATATTACGAGGGAATGTGTAAACAATCCCAAGTAATTTAAAACCAGATAACGTTACGTGTCTCGTAACACGTTTTATTTTATCCTAAAACTCCAAAATAATGCACAAATCCAAGTATGTTATGTAACATTTATAAATTATAAATATAAATATGTTACAGTCGACCATGTCTAAAGTAGGGTTGCCATCCGTTCGGATTTTCCCGGATTTGTCCTAGTTTCGGGACGTCCATTTGGGTTTTTTTGTAAGTTGTTCGAGTTTATAGAAGTTGTCCGTTTTTTTCTAAGTTGTACTAGTTTTTAACCATTAGGTCCGATTTTATAAAATTTGTAAATATTTATGTTTTCCTACATTTGCAGGCCATGGGACAGCTTTTTTCTTTGCGATTTATTATTAACGAGTTTAAAATAGTTGATTGGATGTTTAAATTAAATGAAAATACTACGTGGATTATCTTTCAAAATATCCTTGCATTTTTACAAGGAAGAAATATCGAAACACATGAAACTGATAGATGAAATTGGATATTTAAATTAAATGAAAATACTACGTGGATTATCTTTCAAAATATCCTTGCATTTTTACAAGGAAGAAATATCGAAACACATGAAACTGATAGATGAATGGAGGAATTAGTAATATAGTATAGTACTTAATAGAAAGGTTGTTCTGAAGGCTATAGGAAATATTACTAAGACCGATATTATTGAAACAAGTCGATGAATTTTACAGTTAATGATTATTTTATGATTATCAATTTTGATTTTTAAAGAAGAAATATTATGTATGTTTATTTCAACCTATAGATTAGTTAATATTAAACTGTTTTTATTTTATTTAACATATAAACGTTGATTTAACATTGGAAAAAATGTCTTAGGTTTAAGCTGAAAAGTCCGGGTTTTGAAGCTCCTAGTCCTTGTTTAGTGATTTTAGAGATAGCAACCCTAGTCTAAAATAATATCCTTGGCAATTATCATTTGTTATAATGGTTTTGACAATTTAACAACACTAATGCTGTTAAGAAATTTATACCAGTGTTGTGGCTAATAGGCCATTCACAATAAGCGCGGTGGTGGCAACGTAGCAGTAAGCAACGTTTTGTATGTATACAAATTCAGACCTTCACAATTGGGAAGTAATGGTGTTAAGGTAGAGGCAATTACCTATGTTCTGTCACAGTTTTATCGCGCTGCTTTAAACGCCTGAAATTTCATACATGTGTAAAACCACGCTTATTGTGAATGGCCCTTTAAGCCATATTTAACAACGCTAGCGTTGGTATAAATTTCTTAACAGCACTAGTGTTGTTAAGTGAAAAAATACATACATTTATGTAATTTCGAATCTGATAACATTACGTGTCTCGTAACACGATTTATTTTATCATAAAACTCCAAAAATACAAAAATTGATGCTTGCTATGTAAAATTTATCAATTATAAATCTGAAAATGCTACAGCCGGCCATCTCTAAATAGTATCCATGGAAATTATCGGTTGTTAAAATGTAATGGTTGTGGGTCTATATACATTTTAACAACTGATAATTGCCATGGATACTACTTAGAGATGGCGGACTGTAGCATTTTCAGATTTTAATTTATAAATTCTACACAACAAGCATCAATTTTTGTATTTGTGGAGTTTTATGATAAAATAAAACGTGTTACGAGACACGTAATGTTATCAGGTTCGAAATTACATGGGATGGTATTTATAGTTACTAACGAAAAAAATCCCATGTAATTTCAAACCTGATAACATTACGTGCCATCCTAAATTGTTACAGTATTTATAGTAACTATAACAATTTAGAATGAAATAATATCATATTACAAACGTTTTAGATTATAAACCAAAAACGTTGGCTATATTAATTTGCGCACAGGACTACAATTGCTTCTTATAGCCAAACAGAATGTTTGTTTAATTTTTCCATTGTATTGCTCTGAGGGCACGCGCCGTCACACAACACACACACATATATACATGATTTCCAGTGAAAAGTATTTTGATTTTTCATGGAAACACCAACCATTAAATCCCACGTCCTCCTCGCCTATATTTATGTTATATATAAGTTTTATATTTTATGATCGCGAGGCATGTACGCGACTGGTTCCCACCCATACGACGGTAAATACCCAAGTCCCTCCCATGTAAAACGGTGTACTGGAGTAGCAGCACACACCATAGCGTGTGCAGCTGCATCATACATACGAGGGGGCTTTCCATTTCCAGGTAGTACCCCATCCCAAGTACTCTAAACTGGTTTCCGTTTTCACACATCAAACGTATGTGTTTATGTGTGTGTGTGTGTGAAAGGGGGCTTTCCGCCAATGGTGTGTGTGTAGCGCCTTTTCCGCGACCAGATGCAAAAAAAGCCGCTCGCCGCTTATTGTTGATGTTGATGTTGTGTCATGGGCCGTAATTCAGTGGTGCGCGTAGTGCTGTTCCTCGTCCTGCGGACCGCGAGGAGCGCGTCCTGACATGTGTGTAACAGGATGAGTACCACGTGACGCGAAAAACTGTTGTACAGAGGAAAATTTGTGGGGATTTTGAACGGTTTCGTGTTATTTTTTGATTGCGTGTGTGTGACTGTGCAAAGAACGAGCGTTGTTGGTTTTCGGTTGCTGGCAGGATGGATATGAGACCGATTTTTGGTGGATATCCTTTTCAAGGTAACAACTACGATTTTGATTTTTATTATTACGTTTTACATCTCTCGTAACAGAGTTATAAATATCTCTCTTCAGAGAGTTATAAAACTGATTTACTAAAGGTTGAGAGAATTACATCTTTATTTAAAGAAAATAACATACATTTGTTTATACATAACATTATTATATTTTGTTTATTTTTCTTTAAACGGTTTATCATTCCTAATGGTCGGTTTATGTTGAAATAAAATAAGAAATAAGAAAACATCAAATTCAAATAAGTCTTATTTGTATTTACGGCACCGCTTCAGAACACTAGTGTAAATATATAAATTTATCTTTATTTGGCATAACCACAAGCACTTCACATCAAGTGCTTGTGGTTATGCCAAATAAAAATAAATTTATATATTTTTTATAGTGTTCTGAAGCGGTGCCGTAAATAAAATAATTCTTATTTGACATAAGCCGCTTTCGTTTATCGTTCGGGAGTTGTTCGGGGCTGGTTTTAGCTGGCTTAGAATAGCTTCTGAACGATATACGAAAGCTGCTATAGATATTAGATTTATGTACCCTAAATCTATCACAATCCCTATAACCAAACTAATACTATATACCAGTGGTTCTCAAACTTTTTTGGTCTGGCGGCACCTGAAATTATTAAACAAAATTCACGGCGCCATTATTATTAGTTGTTTTCGTTTATCATTATGTGTTGCTCCGGGCTTATTATTTCTTGTTCTACTTCTCGTGTAAGTCGCTTCCGATGCGCACAATTCTACCTCATCCCGGCGCACGACCGCAAAACTTGAAGCAATACAACACGCCACAGGGCTACTAGATTTTAAATTTTAAACGAAAGCACCTATAATTATCATTTAATGTGTGCAATATATTTTAGAACATATTGTATCTGTTAATGGCTCAATAATAGAACCTACAAAACTAGTGACTACAAATTGAACGACGGCGAATTTTCATTCATAACTGTCCTTGTTGTAGACAGTACTACAGTACAACCTGGCGGTTCTAATACTACTATAAAAGAAACTTGGAGCGATACAACACGCCACGAGGGCGACTAGAAATTTTAAATGAAAGCACCTATAATTAACATTTAATGTGTGCAGTATATTTCAGAACATATTGTATCTGTTAATGGCTCAATAGTACTACCTTGGAAACGTTCCTCTAGTGACTACAAATTCAACGACGACGAATTTTCATTCATAACCGTCCTTATTGTAGACAGTACTACAGTAGAACCTGGCGGATCTAAAGCTACTATAAAAGAAACTTGAAGCGATACAATACGCCACGGGGGCTACTAGAAATTTTAAACGAAAGCACCCATAATTATCGTTTAATGTGTGCTGTATATTTCAGAACATATTGTATCTGTTAATGGCTCAATAGTACAACCTTCAAAACGTTCCTCAAGTAACTACAAATTCAACGACGGCGAATTTTCATTCATAACCGTACTTATTGTAGACAGTACTACAGTAGAATCTGGCGGTTCTAAAACTACTATAAAAAAAACATTCACTATTATTGTCACTGAGAGTGTATATTTTTAGAAAATATTTGAAGTACATATCAAACAGTGTTAGTACTCACTTTCGTAATTGCGTTAATAGTTTTCTATTCCGTTTTATGTCTATACATGTTTTCTTCTTGTGTTAGAACAGTCCGAAACACTAAACATAAGCGGTTTTATTTAACAACTTATTGTTTAGACAACACAAAAGCTGTTTTCGTTTATCATTTCTAACCGAACGGTTCGCACCAGAGCTACTCATCCCGGAACGATAAAAGAACGTACAGTCGTCAGAAGTGCAGAACAGCTCCCGAACGATAATCGAAAGCGGCTCAAGTAGTGTGCATGTTTACTGAATGTTGTTCTGTAAATTGTTAATATTAAAAAGATAAATAAAACGATTATTTACTTTGTTTTATTTATCCTTTAAAATAAATTATCACAAAGTAGACGCCTTAACAATCCAATATTTGTTAATATTTTTTGTTATTCAAGAATTATGAATAATCCATCATTATGGGACATGTTTGTTAAAAATATATTTATTTTATAGTCACAAAACAATATATTTTTTTTAATGGAAACATTTTATTAACGAATAATAGAATTTATTCGACGACGACGACCATTAATTATTGATGGCCGCTCGTACTCTGGCTGGATTTGTTTCCAGCAAAGATTTGCAGTAATTTGGCGTGCAAGATCTCCATAATAATGTCAGTTTTGTCTTCAAATCATATACGTTTCGTTGCGGATTGTTTCACAAGTTACTTTTAATGCGATGCCTCAAGGTCTCAATACTATTTAAGTCTGGGCTGTTAGAGGGCCACGACAGAACTTTCATTTCTTGATCTGCAAACCATGTTTTGTCCTTTTTGCCATATGACTTGACGCACCATCTAGCTGAAATATGAAATTCCCACCTGAATAGAGAACATTTACGCTGGGAATCAGACTATTAGTCAGAATAGTCAGATGTTTTGGAGCATTAATTGGATACTTTAAGTCTGGTTTGTTAGAGGACCAAGACTTAATTTCTTGATCTGCAAACCATGTTTTGTCGTCTTTGCCTTGACGCACCATCTTGCTGAAATATGAAATTCCCACCTGTATAGAGATAATGTTCGCTGGGAATCAATCAGACTATTATTCAGAATTGTCTCATGTTTTAGAGCATTAATTGGACGCTTTCTGTAGAAAGGAACCAACTTACCTAATCTTGTGAGTTGAGAAAACAGGGTTCAAAGATTTAAATAAATTCAAACTTATGTATTCATTTCAGGTTAATTCTAGACTTTAGAGCTGTATTTTATTTATTTCGTTAAGTAAAATTGTTTACCTTGAGTGTATAGGTAAGAGAAACAAAAATATTTTGTGGGTTGAGTTCTTTATGCAAAAAGGCTTGCGTCCAATTATACCATTTATTACTTCCCAAACCATTTCCAGACATATATACCCAAATCCTAACCATTTTTTGGAAACTTCACAGTCATTTTATACATCATAAACTTCCGTTTTGTCTCGAATAATGTTTTCCTACAATCAACTACAGAGACGTCGAATTTGGATTCATCGCTAAATACGACTTTGGACCGAACTTTCACTGTTTAAGATAATTTAGACTTAGCCCAAATTAGACGATTGTCTTTCTGTTTGTTTGTTAGTAGGGATTTTTCTTTAGTCTTTAATAAAATAAAATAAAGTACACGCTGATGTAGTACAGTAGTTAGCACCCCCGCTTTACAAACCGGCGGCCCGGGTTCGAATATTGGCCCGGATAGTCTATTCCATTTGTAGTTTTATTCACAATTAACGACACTTTAGAAAATTCGGGGACGATTTTCAGAAGTAACAAGTAACTGACTTAAACATACACAAACATACAGCAGAAGGACCCAAAGGTCGGTAGCCAGTCACAGAATTGTAACTAATACAATAACTAGGATTTTTTACTTTTCATATGATACCGCAAGGTGTCAGTAATAGTTATGTCTGGGCTGTTAGAGAGCCAAGACAGAATTTTAATTTCTTGATCTGCAAACCAGTTTTTGTCCACTTGCTGTATGGCTTGACGCACTATCTTGCTGTAATTTAAAATTCCCATCTGAGTCCATGTGCACTGAGATTCAGACTATTATTTAGAATTGTCTGATATTTAAGAGCATTAATTATACCGCATAACTTCCATTTTTACCGAACCATATTCTAACATATACCCCAAATCATCATTTCTGTTCGAAACTTTATAATCTATTTTATACAATCGGCTTTAAAATCTTCCGTGTTATCTGGAATAATTCTGTACCTATACAGTTTAGTGGCCGAGTGGTTACAGGCGTCGTCCATCTCGTACTGAGCATTCAGGAGCCTGAGTTTGAACCCTATCGGGGCCTATTTTCGCGATCACCGTTCTCAGTTTTTCAGAAGGCTGGATCTGGATAGTTCTGGATAGTTGGCTGGAGGGTAGCATAGCTACAGACACTTACGCCTCAAAATGGGCCCATTGTGAAACCTCCCTTTAAAGGCTGCTGACTCGTCCCACCAGTCAATTTTGCGTGCAAGCCGCAAAACCCTGGTGGGTGAGGAGCTGCCAATGCTGACCATACTAGGCCAGAAGGCTTCTGTGAAGTGAAGATATGGAGTTTAATCACTTGGCAATTAATCTCATCTGAACTTCTCCCTTGACTGATGGAAAAGCCTTACGGCTGATGAAAGTTTTTTTTGTTTTCCTACAATCACCTACAGGGACGTCGAATTTTGTATTCATTGCTAAATACAACTTTGAACCAGACTTCTACTGTACAAAATCATTTACACTTCGCCCAAAATAGACAGTATTCTACTGTTCGTTTGTTAGAAGGGAGTTTTCTTTAGTCTTCAGTAAAAAAAAAGAAGTAAACTTATTATTTAATAGTTTATTTAATATATATAAATATATATATATATATATATATATATATTTATATATATATATATATATATATATATATATATATATATATATATATATATTGGCAAGAAGGAAGTAAAGTGTACTTCAACTAAAATAGCGTTTTATTGCTGCACTATCCTAATAAACTAGAAACATAGTTTTCAATTTTAAATTATACTTATACAGCAAAATAAATATTTAGTCTATATATATATATATATATATATATATATATATATATATATATATATATATATATATATACTGCCTGCATTCTCAACATGCTCCGGAAAATATTCGCCCCCGTTTCTCCTTACATGTCATTATGTCTCTTACAGTGGCTTTTCGGTGGCTAAGATATTTTCACAAGATGCCAATTTTCTAAATTATCACCTGGATACAGTTCATATAGGCTGGGAATCAGACTATTATTCAGAAATGTCTGAAATTTAAGATTTCCTATTAAGACAGTAGATGAATACACTAATGGGTTCTCCAATTTTTTTTTTATATCTTCTCGTTTTCTATTGTTTTTTAATATTTTGAGTTCAGTAATTGCATTCAATGGAAATTCAGTATAAGATAAACCTATATGTATTTATGATCTCCATTTATTATATTTGGAGTTAAAAGACTTACAAAATGAGGACAATCACAACTTTCTATCTTGAAATAAAATTGTCAAACCTTCAATAATTGGCCAAGTCCTGTAGCTCTTCAGGTTCAATTTAAAGCAATCTCACAAGCTAGACTAAATTTCCAAACAAATTAAATGGGTTTCATTGCCCGGCCACTTCTAAAACGGCCCCAATTTTCACGTAATTTTCGAATTTCTATTGACATTTATTACTTTTATAATTTTTCTTATGTATTTCGTCTTTTTTTCTGTTACTTATGTCAGTGTAATGTTTATAGGGGGAATTTTGTAGAAGGGATGAATTCCTACGTGGTTATGCCAAATAAATGTCTTTTATTTAAATCATGTAATGGGTTTATTTTTTGGTTTGGTATAAAATTATTGTAAATATATAAATAATATAAAAATATATAAATAATAAAAAATATATAAATAATATAAAAGCTATATAAATTGTTAAAATTGTTATAGTTATTAAGATTATTTATTTAGTTCGAAATTGTCTATCCACCAGTGAAGAAGTGAGAAAAAATAAAATACAAACAAAATAAACTAGAAATTATGTTTCGACAATTTGTATTTTATTTTTGCTCACTTCTTCAGCTTTATCGCCTGAATGGTACACTTTTTATGACAATATTTTTATTGTCTTGCCTTTAAAGAATTAAGAGACATAACAAAATGAGATGACGCACAACATTAAATAAGATCTTTTCAATTTTCAAAATTTTGTTCTGTAGCTTTTCGGGACAATTTGACACAATCTCGATATTTTTTCGCGCCATCTAGACTATATTTTCAATCAAATGATTATCAAATGAGATTGAGTGCAAGGCCATTCCTGGAACAGCCTCAATTTTGACGCAACAGACTTTTTTTTGTCATTTGAATTTGTGCCTAATACAGATTTGTCAGTAATTTGAGAGAAAAATGGTTTAGCTGTTATATTCCGTTCAGCATTATCTATATAAAGAGCCCAATCTAGATTTTATCGGAAAAAACATTAATTTATTCTTCTTGTACCTTGTAGATATTTTGTAATAATTTATTTGCACATTTTTCGTTGAATTTTTAGCGCGCACAAACGTTTTTCTCTACAATGCATTTCATATGTCGTAATCTACACGGCCTGGCTAATTTTGAAAATAAAATCAAGATATTCCGCGATAATTTGAAACATTTTTCCCGCCATTTAGACTATATTTTCATCAAATGACTGAATTTCAGTACCAGGCCATTACTGCACAGCCCCAATTTTGACGCAATTAAGAATGTCTTTGTGACGTTTGCGGATTTTTTTACTACATCTAATAAAGCCTCTTTACACGGTCAATAATACTGTCAATCCTAGTACTGTCAATATTTGCTTCAATCCTCCTTTTATATTTATCAAGTAATCAATTATCCGGATAAAGATCAGTATTCTCTTCGTTACATCGTTAATATACATTACACGATGAGTAATACTGGCAATATTTTAGAATAACGAACATTTTAAACATATTATCGTACAGTAATACTGTCATTATTCTAAAATATTGACAGTAATATTGATCGTGTAAGATGCCTTATACAGCTTTATCAGTAACTTGAGAAAAAAAAAGATTTCTGCTTTTTTATTCCGATTAGGATTATCTATACAGGGCGTGTATAAATTGGCGAAAGAACTGCAGGTAGCGATGGTGGTCATAAAATTCTAAGCCAATAACAAAAAAAACTTGGTGACTAATGACAACTAGTCTTATTAAGCAAACATTTTAGAGCAGATTTTGAATCAATTTTTGCCAATAATGCTTTTATTTGCAATTACGTACTTTTAAAACAAAACCCTTGTTTACTGAATTTACTTGAACTGTCCAAGTAGTTCCATATCCTACTTGTAGATAGCTAGAAAACTAAATTTCATCATTATTTTAGAATAACGTATATATACGTTGGTGCGTTAATTTTGTCCTCAGTGTAGGTCTAAATCAATTTATATTGAACTTAGAAGTAAAATAGCATTACATTCCTTCAATACAAGCACCAGCATAGTTTATTACCTTTAACAGTCGATTCAGTTAGATGGGGTTCTTGCTGTGTGGCGTTCAAATGGAGAGGGTCGTTTATTTATGGCGCCGAGTAGATATGTTCAAACATACGTATCCACCTTAAGTAGTTAAGACATTACGAGCGATCGACCAATATTGGCATCGCGATCGCGATCCACTGTTGGCCACCCCAGCCTTATATTGCGTTAGCTCGTTACTGATATCCCTCCTGCTGGAACAGAATAGCGCCGGTTTGACTTATAAGGCCCAATTCACACATAAGCGGCGTCGGGCGGAGGCGCAGTATAGGCGAGGTGCAGGCGCGACGTTGCACGATTGTGATCTTCACCTACCGTGTCTTAGGCGAAGAGGTGAAGACGCGGTGCCGGCGCGGCGAGAGAGACAAGGCAAATGCCCGCGCCTCGTCACCTAAGTGGGCATTGCACCACATGTATATATATATATATATATATATATATATATATATATATATATATAAGGTGCAATGTCCAACCCTTCACTGCATATGGACATCACAATCGTCTGTGCGCCGTCGCGCCTCCACCTCGCCTACACCGCGCCTCCGCCCGACGCCGCTTATGTGTGAATTGGGCCTAAACGATACGGCCGTTCAAAAATTGGCAGTGACGGTTTGATATACTGACTTATCATTAAAAACGTAACACAGAGAAGATGTTGATCATTTTGAAAAATTAAAAAAAAAACTTATTGTGATGAAACAAAGGATTAAAATTTAAAAACAAAAGAACAGAAGTAAAAGAATCAGAATGAGTTACTCGACCACCTATTTACTATGCACTCATTTGAACGGAGGGGCATAGCTTCAATCAAGTGATCATTTTTTTCTTGCGGTATATACCAAGCTTCCTGAATCCGCAGCTGAAGATTTTGCAAGTCGTTCGGTAGGTTGGTAAATTATGTAAGCCTTCTACCGTACATATCCCAAACATGCTCAATGGGTGAGAAATCTAGCGACAGCGCAGGCTATGGGAAAACAGCTTCTTCCAAACATCGTGCTGCATTTACTTCAATCCTCCTTATATATTTATGAAGTAATCAATTATCTGGCCAAACATTAGTATTCTCTTCATGCCATCATTACTATACCTTATACGATAAGTAATACTGTCAATATTTTAGAATAAAGAACATTTTAAACATGTTTACGTACAGTTATACTGTCATTATTTTAAAATATTGACAGTATTATTGATCGTGTAAGGTGCCTTAATGAGGGCGTGCGTTATCTTGTTGGAAAATGGGATTTTCCCACCCTGAAGAAATGAAAGTGCAACAGGCTCCAGCCATCGACCAAGGGTGATCTGCTACCATAACATATTGCACCCCCTATCATCACTGCTTGTGAGAAGGCTGTGTGGCGTTCCACAAGAAATGTTGAATTATTGCATTCTCCGCGTATACCACTCTCCGGTGTCCGTCGTGGACCCACAAATAAACTCGAGACTCCTCACTAAACACAATTTGATGCTATTCTTGAAACCAATTTGCTATTTCAATGCTATTATAATATTACATTTGCTATTGCAATGTCCTAGTCTGTGGGTACGCTCAAGTGGAGTAAGAGGAAGATACAAAAATTGACATTGTTGTTTTTTTTTTCTGAATTCTGCCATAAGTATATTCCATTTACTGTTAATAAAAATTGTCTATCCACCATACTCTAGTTTATTTGATTCATCCATTTTTATTTGTTTTTTTTTCACTTCTTCGGCTTTTTTTTAGCCACAGACGGTACATTTTTTATTACAATGTTTTTGTGGTCCTTTGGAATTAGAAGACCTATAAAATGAGATGAAACGCAACTTTCTAACATGATATACGATCTTCCGAGTCTCAAAATTCTGTAGACAATGTGGCATAATCTCGATAGTTTTTCGCGCCATCTAAACTTTATATTCAATCAAATAACAATGAAATGAGTTTGAGTGCCAGGCCAATGCTATTATAATATTACATTTGCTATTGTAATGTTCTAGTCTGCGGGTACGCTCAAGTGGAGTAAGAGGAAGACAAAGACAAAGACAAAGTTACTAACAAAGCTTCAAAACAATAATATGATACTCATAAGAATCAAATTTTTTAGCCTACACCGAAAGGTAGAAAGGAGATAATATAAGAATCAAATTTGTATCACTATACACATTAACACATAATTTAATTGCGACTACCCTCCATGATATAATTCAAGCAATATCTTTCAGGAACACTACTTTCCATCAGAATTTACCAACAATTTCCAACTACGTGCTCTGCTGTAATTCGTGTTCATCAAAACGTTTACGATTTCGTGCTGACGAGCCCGAAAACTGTGTTCGCAAATAATCTCTGTCCTTAGCATAAGACCAGCTAGTGGAGGGAATTAACGGTTGTAATCTGTGCGAAGTTTCGAGAAATTAATTAAGCCGCTCATAATGTTATCGCTGGCGACCCCTGGGGAACTAAGAGGCGGCATTAAAAATTTCTATGGAAATGCGAGCCGCGTCGTTTACACCGAAATTGATTAAAAAAGTGAGCGAGTTTTCATTAATTTCATTCCGGCGATTGGAGGTTGGAGGGAAGAGAGGAAAAAGTTTGATTGTTTTTCATTGTGTCTGATTGATATTACGAAGTGCTTTATATAAAGTTAGTTTGTGACACTAACTTTATAAAACACTCCATAAATCAATCAGAAACTATGAGTACAATTTAGTAGAATAGATTAGTATTTATTCATGATTATGATTTTTTTTTTACGTAAGTCAGCAATATGATAACGTAAAATCATTTACTGCACATTAACACAGTATAATACAAAACAATACCACTACTAATACCTTCGATAATACAGGTCTACATTTATAATTGTATTAAGAATATATTCGTTTTGCAAGAAGTAATAGTAAACCGGAAAGCCAGAAATCTCCCTACGCACCTACTATTTATCGACCCTGTGAAAGCCTTCGATACAGTACATTGACGAAGATAGAGTTTAATAGTGTAGAAGAACTATCAGAAATATATATAAATAGGCAAGATGTTCAGTTAAGATAGGAACACATTTTTGCGGCCATTCCTCACAACAAAAGCGCTAAGGCATGGATGCAGCCTAGCACCAATATTGCTTAGATCTATATACAGGAATCATTAAGTAGTTGGAAAGGGAAATCAAAGAAATGGGAATACAAATGGGGGAATATTTGCGGCCATTCCGCACAACAAAAGCGCTAAGGCATGGATGCAGACTAGCACCAATATTGTTTAGATCTATATACAGGAATCATCAAGTAGTTGGAAAGGGAAATGAAAGAAATGATAATAAAAATGAGGGAATATTGCTCGACGAACATAATATTTGCTGATAAGCAAGTGATAATAGCTAGTGACGAAGGGGACATCGACTACACACTGAAATTAATGAAAGAGTATGATATGCGGGTACTATATAGAGCTTTTGTGGTCCCCGGCGTATCTTAAAAGATTTCTATAAGCTCTGGCCTGACTAGCAGACTAGCAAAGTTTAGATGTCGGCTCCTTCTTACATAGGGATAGTCGTGGTTTCAATTTTCGAGTTCGTTGGACCGCACTGTGCCTCACAGTGGCAGTGTGGTCTGTGCGGTCTTCCTCTTCGTAACAGAATCTACATAGGGATGCTTCTACCAGGCCTATCCATCTCATGTGATTGTTAAGCCTGCAGTGGCCTGTTACGAGGTATATGATAGTAGGCCTCGTAACAGGCCACTGCAGGTTTAACAATCTGACGGTTTTCCTGTCTTGGACTAATAAAAAAGTCCTTTGTGCATTTGGGACTTCGGCTTATTATGTTGTTTTTTGCATGTCTCTTCCCTGGCCGGTTTGTTCACTAGTCCTGAGACTTTATTGGCATCCATTTTTCCATGGATGACTTTCTGACTACTTTTGAAACACTGCAATAGGGCTCTGGGCCGATGAAGGGATTTGATGCACCTTCTCAGGCGATTTCGTCTACCCTGCTATTGCCTCCGATGCCACTATGCCCTGACACCTACTCTAGGGTCAGTTTTTTTCTCTACCTATCAAGACTCTGCTGACATTCCAATGCTAGCCGATACTTAACCCTATGTGCTAGCGATCGCTTTTATTGCCGCTTTCTTGAACGTGTGTTCAAACCCCACGAGGGCAAATTTGATCGAATCACCTTTCACAGATGTTCTGTGAAGTTAAGGTAAATACCGACTGATTATAAACTTCTTTCAGCTCTTCCCTTTACCGGCGTAAAAGCCTAACGGTTGATAGGCCGTTTATAAATAAAATTAATGAGTACAATGCAATAAAGCGAATAAATCGATTTTTTTGCCGGAGAGTGTATAAACGTTAATCATGTTATGTCCCTAACTTTATATACCACTCTATTATATTTATCAACGCTCTGAACGTTGCTTTTCTTTTAATTTTTATTACGAAAGTTGTTTTTCAGTCTTTACCATTTTCACCGCCTAGTGCTTTCACATTCTACTGTCCGCGAGTAATTAAAACAATTATTAATTAAAAGACCATATGCTGGATGAAATGTTTGTAACAATCACCCGAGTGATTGCCTCAACCGGTGCACCGTGCGCTCTGTCTAGAAACCGTGCACAAAAGTTTATATAATATAGTTCGTCGAAAACGGGAAACGGACAAGCGAACTGCGGACTATAATTAAGCTCTGCGGCATTTCCGAACAGCGCGCTTTTGTAACCGAATATGCTTTGTTTCTCGACACGAGTAGTTAACGTTATTTTACAACTCTTAGAGGTGTGGCTGCCAAATTTTTAATACCAACTACATTTACAGGAAATATAAAAGCACTAGGGGCGCTCTGGTTAATCAATCCCTTCACAACATTATCCTGAGTGTGGGAAAATCAATTATACCAATTATTACTGAAACGTATTACTGTAAACTGTTGTTTGTTTTTAGAATAACTGTAATAATTCAAAATATGTTAAAGTTAAATGATACACAATGTTATTGTTAATTAATATACACACACCGACAATATTAAAGGAACGCATAGAATCTTTAATTTTCTCTCTTTATGCTCTTTTCTTTTTTTTTCTAATTTTGGGCAGTGTTGAATTCCTCACTTCAAATTGTAATTTTTTTGCTAAAAAGTTACCTGTTGAAATCTCTTTAAGTTATATTGTTTTATGCTTTAAATTAGAAACGCATCTTGATAAAAGTTTGTATTTTTGATAAGAAATCATTTAAATTAGTTTTTCATCGCTAATCAGTCCATAATGAGCTACAGTATTACCGACATCAGTCGAGGTTAGCTGATATCGCTCTGAGTGTAACAATAATAGGAAATGGTCAAACTTATTGTGAGATTGTCAAATCTAAATCGACGATCCATCGTAATGTTAGACTTTGGAGACAGTGTGGGGAAAATGTGCGAAGACGAGGCATTACAAACACTGCTAAACTGGCCTCAAATAGCAATTCAAACTAGAAACGTGGAAGAAGTTCGTGGAAACGGCATAAGTGAGCGTACAGTAAGATGAACACTCAGAGAAGTTCCTTTGACGTCCTCCCACCTTGTTCTTTATCACCCATGTGTCCCATTTACCACCTAGTGAAATACCTCTCTCACAATTTCAAACTTACGCGTCATTTTCACTACTTCTACCTTACCCTATCATCCCCTGTTTCCTACAATCTGAAGCGTTCGCTGGGGTGTTGATCTCTCCGCGCCCTGTGAATGCTTCAGATTTTGTTGCTGGACCCTCTCTACCCTATCCTCCATCTTCTCGCCTCACACTTCCGTCCCGTATATTATATAGCAAGTATACCTTTTGTCTAACTTAACTTTGCTACCACTTCATACCCAATGTCTATAAGGGCTACATATATAGTTTTCACATGTTTATAGATCCCTTTTCTTAAAAATTGGACAAAATAGAGATTCCCTCCACTCTCTTGGCATTTGTTCTGTCTACAAAACTGCCATGCCTAGCTTCCCCACTTGTGTACCACCTCTCCTCCACATTTCACCATTCCCTTTCCCTTGGGTTTGTCTTATTGCTCCTTATTGAAGTTATGGCCATTTCTACTTCGGTTGATAGTGGGTGGCTATCTTCTCTGTGTTCCTAAGTTTCTGCTTCTCTAAAAAAAAACCTTCATATGGCATAACCCTATACACACAAAATTAAATCCAACTAAATATAATATTATCAAATATTACAATATAATCCTTCAACTTGACAAATGGCCCTCCTGCTACTATTGCCTCTCCCTCAGCTACTTTCTTACCCACGCCAGCCGTTTGCAGATTTACACGCCTTTCTCATCCTCTCTTAATCATACACTCACCTTTTTGGACTCCCCCACCTACTTTGACATCCTCACATTCGTTGCTTAGATGCCACCATGTGTCACTCCCATTACTACACAGTACACACGTTGTGTGCCCTTATCCTATTCACACTTTCCTTCCCCTTCCTTCTGAACTACCGCACCTCGCTTAGCCATATATACTTTGTCCTCCATGCTCCACCCTCCTCTGGTTATGTAGCTTGGAGGTTTCCTCTGTTTTCCCACTACACATAAACAGGGTTGCGCGAGCTCTCAGTCATTCTCACCTGCCTTTCTTGCCACTCAACATCCCTCATTTTTCCCTGACCTCAATACCTAGGCTTTCCATTTTACTCAGAATTTCATCCATCCACACCTCAGACATACCAACTTATACTTTCATACATTCTTTTTCTATCTTTTGTCCATGCGCGCTTTTCCCTATTCAAACATCTATTGCACACTTCCCCCACCAGTGTCTGTTCCCCCAACCACTGCAATCATTCTTGAAACTTCACTATTACATCACCCTCGCCCACTTTCTCTCTCACGGCATCATTTTGCAGATTTCTACATTATTTTTCTCGTCCTCTATTAACTACATACTCACATTTTTGCACTCCCCCACCTACTCTGATTTCACACCGTCATATTCGTTGCTTAGATGCCACCACGTGTCACTCCCCTTACTATACAGTACACACGTGGTATGTCCCATTTACACTTTCTATCCCCTTCCTTCGAGCCACCGCCGTTCGCTTAGCCATATATACTTTGTCATCCATGCTTCACCATCTCCTGGTCATGTAGCTTGGCGGTTTCCCTTGCAATTGCCACTCCACATAACCAGAGTTGTACAAGCTCTTAGTCATTCTCACCTACATTTCTTGCCACTCAGAATCCCTCATTCTCTGCTGTCTGCTTGACTTTAATTCCTATACTCACTCAGCCATTCCACTCAGCTAGTCCTCGACCCACACCTCAGACGTACCAACTTATATTTTCATACATCCTTCCTTTCTATTTTTGTCCATCCGTTCTCTGCATCATACTTAGCCATATATACTTTGTCATCCATGCTCCACCATCTCCTGGTCATATAGCTTGGAGGTTTCCCTTTTAATTGCCACTCTACATAACCAGGGTTGTACAAGCTCTTAGGCATTCTCACCTACATTTCTTGCAACTCAGAATCCCTCATTCTCTGCTGTCTGCTTCACTTTGATTCCTATACTTCCCATTCTACTAAGCTAGTCCTCGACCCATACCTCAGACGAACCAACTTATATTTTCATACATCCTTCCTTTCTATTTTTGTCCATCCGTTCTCTGCCTAACTCATACATCTCATCCATACTTTCTCAAACTGCTGCAATCATTCCCCAAACGTCACTACCCTTCAACACTTCTTCCACCACATACCCATCCGATTAGTTTCTTGCAGTAGCACTCACTGTCACAGTCGTCGATCTATCGAGACTTAGTAGATCCTTTAGATACTAGCATTGCTCTGTTTTGATTATATCCCATTCTCGCAATACCGACACTTTTACTCCATACAACAATATTGGCTGCACATACGCACCCCAGATCTTACACGCTGTTATTAGGTTACCATCCCACCACCTCTCCCATTATCTCTTCGCCATTCTCGCCTTTGTTTGGCCCCACTCCAAATGCTTGTTAAACCCACCTCTATAGTGGAACCAACAGCCCAAATACTTAAAACAATTCACTCTGTAAATATTTTCCCCCTTTTATTTCCACTCTTCCGCTCTACCCATCCTACCTTTATTTCTAAAGATCATCCATTTAGTTCTTTCCACATTCTCTACATAAGAGGGGGTTATATTATCAAGATACCTTTGCATTCTTGCCAACATCTCTTGCATCACTTCCACCCTCTTGGCCACAAGCATCACAGCATCCGGATATACTAACATCCATACCTTGGTTTTTCCTAACACTACTTCTCCTGCTTGCCCTCTTCTGAATACCTTCTCCAACTAACTTCTGTACTGATTAAACATGAGAGGGCTTAGAGGGCATTCTTGCCTTACGCAGCTTCCATCAGCCTCTTCAACTGCCATATCGATTGCACCTCCTCACACTTCACATCCTTTCGCTTTTACTCATTAACTGACATTTCCAGTTCACGCAATCTAAACCCCTGCTGCCCCTTGTCTGTCTTCTCATACTACCTCCTCTGCTTCCCCTTTAACGCCACGTCCACCGGCACATTATTCAATCCTCCCTCGTTTTCTACTCTGCAATGTTCTGGAAAGTTTTGGATAGTTGGCTGGAGGGTAGCATAGCTACAGACACTTAGGCCTCAAAATGGGTCCATTGTGAAACCTTCATTTAAGGCTTTTATGCGTGCGAGCTGCAAAACTCTGGCGGGTGAGGAGTTGTCAATGCTTGTCATACTAGGCCAGCAGTCCCCTAGTATTAGATTGTTTACTAGAGCTGGGCAGAGGCATATTACATGCTTTGCTGTTTCTAGTACTTCATTGCACCCTCTACATAACGGGCTGTCCACCAGACCCATCGTGTGTAGGTGTTTGTTTAGCCGGCAGTTGCCAGTTAGCATGTTGGTCAATAATTTCAGATTAGTTCTAAATAAGTTAAGGCGGGCCGTGGCTGCAATTTTACAAGGTTACCTAGTTACTACCTTTGATTGCTTGCAGCCCGGCATTTATCGCCATCTTACCTTGTGAAGACCATGTGTCCTATGCTCTATTATTTTTTTTATCAGAGTACCTGCAGAAAGTATTTCATCTTCTTGGGTTGTTAGCAAGGATCCCTTCCTCTGTACTGTACTACTGTACTCATCACTTCCGATCCTTTAACTAATAGTCCATCACCGAACGACCTCAACACAGCCACAGAACGCCTTCTTCCCTTCCCAGCCCCCTCTCTGTATATCCATTCAGAACATCCCACCCCGCTTTTTTCACTCATTGCATCCACTCTCTTCCTTCTTGATTAACAAACTTGCCCTAAGTTCGTCTCCATCTGCACTCACCCTCACATTACAGCCCCCCACCCAGATGATCTATCAACGACTTGCTGTTCTATGCTCCGAGTATCTTCCTCACTACCATCATAATTGCTCCTATGACCCTCCCCAGCCTTGCTTCTTTCTTCGCCTGTCATACAGTTCCATGCTGCCATCACTTGCCCCCATTCAGCTGCTGTCTCCCTAGTCTACAGCAAACCCGCAATCTTCTTCGTGTCTATCCACTCTTCTAGGTTCATTTCCGAAATTGCCATAGCATTGTTTTTCTTCAGTCCAGTTATGTTCCAAAATCCCACCCTGAATTCGTCGTGCCCTTCCTCCAGACGGCTAGGTACACCTGCGCCCTGTGTCACCGTCCTCGACCTCTTCAGTCCTTTTTGATTAGACAGTCCCCCTGTCACATCCACGACTCATCCGGAATCTTTTTTTCTGTAGCCCATCCTTGCTTCTACACCTTCCTACCTCTATTCCGTTGCCCTATCTCTGAGTTTCTTATGTGCATCTCTATCCTCTATTGTCAAGTCCTATACATCGTCTGTATCCACTTCTTTACCTCATCTCCTCTTGCTCTCTATTTGATTTGATTATTATTGTCTTTCTGATCTTAATATTTCCACTCAACCTAGCCTCTCCTTCTCTAGTATTCTGCACTTCATCTTCCAATTCCTCTACTACCTTAAAAAATAATTTTCTGTTTTTCTACTTATCACTTATAAATTGTTTCTGCCATATAAACATATGTTTAGAATGAGGAAAAAGGAAAAGTTGTTTTTTCCTAATTTTAAACATGTTTCGACTGCCCGCTTGCTTATTTATATCGGTCTATATTTTCCTATGTTATCAAGGTTTCTTTGGCCCACCCTCCTTTCTTCACTGATTTTTCTTTTTGGTATTATATTTTCCGCTTCTTGTATTGCGTTTTTTAAAAATTATTTTCCTATGCGAACCATAACTTGTAAATGGTTCTTTTCTTCTTTAATTATTATATCTTAAGCATGTGGACTTACAAAATTGAAACTTTGAAATGTGGGTGTACCGTTGATTGCTTAAAATATCTTGGACACGCAAAACTAGTAACCAAGAAATCAATCCTGCGCAGAATAGGCCACTATAAAATAATATTGCACAACAATTAAACGACGGAAATTGGAATTCCCGATGCAGCGGACCTAGATATGAACGTATTCGACTGATCCTTAATGGAAAAATAGAATGAAGAATGAAGATGAATAGACCGTAAAAACTGTCGTGGTTACCACGACAATGGACCGAAATGAACGCAGACCAACTCCTCCAAATAGCGCAGGATCGAGGAAAATTCAAAACAATTGTAGTCAGGGGAGTCAACGTTCCATAGGGAGCACGACACGAGAAGAAAAATGTAGAATCCTGTAGGATCTGAACCCACGCTGCGCTACTCGCAGTCGCCACCAACTACAGATACGTGAGGCGTGATAGAGAAATGGGTTCAGGTCCCACCGTGTATGATTGAGAATAGTTAGTCTTCGATATCAATCAGTAAAAATGTAACCATGAACATTAGAGAGCAAATAATATATTCAAAAATAAGATGAAACATATTTTATTTATATTTGTATTTTATTTCAATTTGTATGCGCGAACAGGATTACAAATCGATTACACGTGTATATCTGTGAATGGCTCATTTTCAGCTAGTTGTGAAATTAGAAAAACTTATAATTAGCACGTACCTGTACCAGTTGGTTGGAAAATCATCTATTGCAGCGAGTTATTTGCTAAGACCTGAGGAATATGGTGATTATAAAACGTTTAATAAAATGCCCTATTGAGTTCCGGTTCTAAAAATCGGACCCCATGCATAATTAAATTTTAAAAAACAGTCCGAAGGCATTTCTGCTGGTAAAGAGAGAAGCTCAGAGCCCTTAACATTACAGAAAACCTCTAAAAGACTGTGAAAGATCCCTGGTGAAAGGTACTTCGCGAAATGTCGCCTACAACTGGGGTTTGAACTCTCGTTCCGTAATGTTCTGTACGAGATTGACGGAGCCTCTAACCCAGTCATAACCTTTTTGAAGCCAGGGAGCACTTTTGATTATAAAAAAAACTCGCACCAAAATCAAATAGTAAAAAACTTCTCGCGAAAGCGTTAATAATTTTATATGATACCTGAGCTTGTTGGCTTTTGAAGTTTTCAGCGGTAATGTTCGTTATAGCTACTCTCAATTCTTCTTCTAAATTGGTATGTCAATCACATATAGGAGATGAGCCAACATTTTAGGCTTTCATAATTTCGCGGAGCACTTTCAACATGCTCATAATTTCCTCGAAACTCTGGATAAGAACCACTGCTCTAACCACTCGACCACTAAGCTGAGTAAGAATGTTATAATTTTATCCGTTGTATAAACATTTCCTCTTACATGTTCTTTGGAATGGTGCCTCCTACAATCAGGCGCCTCTGTGCTGCACTTTCAACATGCTCATAACTTCCGCGAAGCTCTGGATAAGAACCACTGCTCTAACCACTCGACCACTGAGCTGAGTAAGCATGTTATCATTTTATACGTTGTATAAACATTTGCTCTTACATTTGCTTTGGAATGGTGATTCCTAAAATCAGGCGACTCTGTACTGATCAAAACCTTGTTCACAAGGCTTTTGTCGTTCTGTACCTCCTTAGCAAATCGTCTTCCCCAAAAACCATCAAGGACACACAAATCATTAAATACCCCAAGTACTAAATTTGTGTTTCGTGTTTAGTAAAGACCCTGTATATATGTTTTTGTAAACGATATTATTTTCAAAAAAAACTTCCATTTGTCTAGCTGGAAGGCTTTTTCGCTAGTAGAGAAAAAGGCTAAGAATGTAATCACCCGGTATTTACTTTAACTTCGCGGAAAACCTATGAAAAGATTTCGTAATGTGATACGTGACATTTCGGGGCGTTTGAATTCTCGCTCCCCAATTTTTAGTAGGAGAGGGACTAACCACTAGGCTACTGAGCTGGGTTATCATTTACATTATGTATCTTTCGTCAAACGCTTCGAACTAACGCTACCTGAATAATGGGCAAAAACAATCAACTTGCATGTCTACATACAGTTAAATTTAAAAACAGTTTTGTATGTGTGTGTACCGTATCGTAAAATATAGCTCTCGGCATGGCTCAACGTTTATTTATTATTAGTTTCAAAAAGCTGCTGGAGAATGTTGTCCTGTATAAAAACTATAACTATAACAAATTGTTGTTTTGATTAATAACAAATTGGCGTGAGAAATGCTTAGCTATCCAATCATTCGTCGTGTAATTGCTTAGATGCGCGCTTGTCAGTGCGTGTGTGTACGTGTGTGGTACGAGGAAAAGTTACGGTCTGAATAAAATTACGATAAATTATCACCCGAATAAAGCAACGAAATGAAAAAAAAACGCTGCGGTGTGTTGATTGTCGCTCAACGTTTACACACGGAATTTATTTATAGTTTTTGCTCCCAATAAACAAGAAAATAACATAATTAATTTAACGCGCCGGGGCGGGCGGATTCATCTATCACTCAAGAACGGCGGCGGCGGCCGCGGGGCAAATCAGCAATCTCAACAAATTATAGTAGTTCCCATTCGACATGGCCTTCCAAATTACGACCGCGCCGCCACCCTTGCCGCGGCGCGATTAAATTATCATTAGCAGCCTCACCACACGTGAGACGAGGCGCGCGAGCCCCGAGATGCATAACGAAAACGCTCTAATTATACGAGCACGGTTTTCAATTTCCATTTCTATTCATTACGAGAACAATATTGCCCGGGTGTGTGGTGTGCTGAGTTGATTAATATGTAATGGGGTGCTTAATGGAAGAAGGGGAGAGGGGAAGTTAATGGGAACAGGGCAGCTACATTTAATTGTCGACTTTTATTATATATACCAGTTTTCTTTTACATCACGTTTTACTTTTGATAAATAAAAACTATAAAACATTATGTTTTATACGATTGGCTTTGTGCTGATATCTCAAGCACTCTATTGGAATATTATTCATATTCTCTAGAGGGCACTACCCGGTGATCCTGATAACATGAGCATGTTGACGGTTATTACCATATGGGTGTGCATTGCTAATTGATGTGGTGCCGCCAGATGGCGTTTAACTTCCCTCTACGAGTGTAAGTTGTACTGTTTTTAAATAAAAACTAATAATGAGATTTTTATTTTTTATTTTTTTAATGAATATTAACAAAAGAATAATATATTATTTTCCAAATATTAACATAAAGAAATAGTACAATTAAAAATATTAATAATTATCTTAACCCTTAATTAGGTGCATCGTGTTTTACACCATCGGTGGTCGCACGGGGTATTTTGGGGTACAAAAATCCACTTTTAATAGTTTGTAAGGCATAATTGAATATTTTTCAATCAATTATAAAAATACTGATAGCTTTTAATATAAAGTATATTAATAATTTTAGTTTAAACAATAAAGATATTATATATAATTCATATAGGGTTGCCGAATTCCTAGATAGAGTGGAAATATTTAAAACTAATAATATAATAATATAGTTCCATTAAAATGTAATAGTTAGTATTATTTAGTTATTATGTTATTATTATTCCAATATGATATTTTGTTGATAATAGCTGTATATATTGAGCTGAAATAAATTACATTACATATAAATCAATAACAAATCTTCAACAATATTCAGAGTTATTAGAGTTAACGTTTGGTTAAATTTCTAAAATGATCTCAGGATTTCCTAATTCTACATTAATCTCCTTGTCTTGCATAGTTGATAAAAGCACAACTGCTTTTTAATTGTATTATCGATAATAGAAAACTATCGATAACTATCGACTAGAAACTATCAATAACTATCAACTAAAAACTATCGATGACAATCTTACTTCTGGCCCAACTATCGTCTCAATTTCTGATTGTAAGCAATATAGTTCTTTTTAAACGCTTAGTCGTCTTCCTGAGGAAATAGTTAGTATTTTGATTGTTTGACCAACCGCTTTTAAGCGGCCGCTCTCCTAGGAAACTGGGGCCGCAGGTATCCACTAATGGATTAATTTTTGAATCTTTATATTTTCCTTCTCTCGTGTTGAGCGGCGTTGTTAACTCTAGTTTTATCTGAGGGAATTCTGCTCTGTTCAAAATTTCTTTCTAGGGTTTCCTCTTTTCTGAGATTAGGTCTTTTATTTCTTTAGTGTAATTATTCTAATGTTTATTGTAAGTAACATAGAAGGTGGCGTAATTCATAACCTGTATGCTTTTAACGACGAAATATATTTATTGCACTTACTATTTAGTTCTTATTTAGTCAGATTATGATAATATAACAGAATGTAGCCCTCAACTTTTTTTTATCTCAGCATAAACCATCAATAGCTGTCGGGCATTATATAATTAGTAGGTTAACTGTTAAAACGCAAATTATTATATTAAATAGGTGTATGCTTTTTTTACAATTGTTTATTGATCTAAAATGATGTAATTTGATAATAATTATAATTAAAACTTTTAATTAATTTAGTGAAACGTGGACAATAAAATGGAAAGAGATAATTGCATGAATTTAATGGATTTTCTGTGAATTCTGCTAGTGGTGTATACACTTATAAAGTCAATAAAAATGTCCAAACATTTAATAACAACGCTCGTAAAATATTAATTAATCATTTAATACCAAGACGTTTATTATTTTTGTATTGCCAAACGCGCGGGATATGGTGACATTATTCATACAGGCAAATCCTAGTATACTTAATTCTCGGTTATAATAATAAATATATTTTTTGTTATCATAGAGGTTACAAAAGTCATGGCGTATCGAGGAGATATAAAACCATAAAATATAAATACAATAATTAAAAAATATTTAAGATTATTGTATTGTAAATGTAAAAGATGCTATAAATTGCATATATACAATTAAAAATACGGGAATGGATATGACAATAAAATCAATAATTAAAGACTATCAAAAAAACAAAGTCTATCTCATCGATATAACCGTTGTAGGAAATATAAAGAAATGGTTGATAAATACTCACCTTATGCTACTGACATAAAAGCTGCTTCGAAGGTTGAAACTGTCCCCGTTGTACATTTGATCATACTGGAGAAATACCTACGAAGTTGTATGACGTGCTGGATACCCTAGGATAGGAGTGGCGAACCTTTATTGACCTATAAGCCATTATCTCTAAAAAACTGTTAAATGAGGCCATGACGTGCCATCAAACAATCTTGACTTAGTGATTAAAGAACAGATTATATATCTAACGCGAGCGAGCTATCATCCATCATTCATCCAATCCTTCAGCCATTCTTCCTTATTTACACTCCTGAAGCGACAAATTATGATCTGGGACCTGCTATGGGGTTCATTCTAATATTTCAGAACTACACAAATGTTAGAATGATTGACTTATTATACTCATACACATTTATCGATTACAGTCTTAATAGCTTGTAGGTGATCGTTTCTTCCATACTCTGGATGAAAACCTGCCTGTTATGTAAGCTGATAAAAGTCAAGTTTTGTTGTGAGTTGTCTAATTAGAACTAGAACCCATTCCTATGCATACTAACGATAATTGCATTATCCCATGCTTTAGGGGTAATTGTTTCCATAAGACACTTCTTGAATAGAGTTGTGATAGCATGCACCAGCTATTTTTCCGCGGGTGGATTAATCTTCAAAAGACAAATCGACTCATTGTTTGCGTCGGAACAGTGTCGGATTCACCTGGTGTTAGTTACCGGGCGCCTATGGTCTAAACACCCCCCACGAGCAAGCTTGGCCGCCTCAGAGGCATACTAAGCCCTCTCACTTGCCTTGTCATCGGCTGGGTCACTAACCCCGTAGCAGAAGCATCACCGGATGTTGGATCAGCTACATTTCGGTCTTGGTCTTGTCCAAAAAACACGTAGAGTAACGCAGAGCTCTACGTGTTTTTTTTCCCTGAAGGGTCTGGTTTCGCTGTAGCTTCCCACTGCACTGCGGCCACGGTTGGCCTATTGTGCTCCCCCATAACTATTCCTAATTCATAAGCTCTGTATCTTCAATGAAGTCCAGAAGTCTCGTGAATGGGCGAGCTTGGAGCTCTTTTAGGTTCATTCGCGTTTAACCAAAGAGCTTTTTCCTTTTTTTGAATGCCTCGCAGCTAGTTATTACATGTAGTAGGAATTGCTCTACGCGTTGCTTCGTGCTTGTTTAATGTCACTTGGCCCGTTTCACTGCAGTTTGCAGTTCTGGTTCTTTGGGATCTTCTCCGCGTAACTGTTTCTGGAAAACAATCGATTCGCGGTACTAGAAGCTGTTACCTTATCGCGTTTGACTGCGGATGAGTTCGTCTTTAAACGTGCATGACCTTAGGCTAAGCGAATCGAACACTGCCCGACACTTGTCTTATGATTCGATCGCCTTGCCTTCTATGGTTGCTCAATCTTCAATCGTCGCCTCCAATTCGCTCCTTTCGTCCACCCACTGGGGCAGGTTTCCAGGGTGTACACCGGTTCAACAGTTCCCGGCGTGTCAGTAGCAGCAGGTGTCGTCGTCTGTCTTCTCAATCCTCACCAGGTATGTCTGGAAGGTACTATACTCGGTGTTGTTGGTTGTCCAATGGTCAAGAAGTCCATGCCTCTTATCCACCCAGCGATTTATGTCTACGACCACTCGCTCGCTAGTTTATGTGCCTTTCGTGGTGGTGGATCAGAGTTCCGGCCATATGTCTGTGGTGGTCTGTTCGTCTTGTGCGCCTCCCCCTGCCATGCGCCCTGCGTAATAGCCTGGAAGGTGGTGGCCTCTCTATGAGCAGTAAGTCCGCCGACTACGTTCTCGCTAGTATTTACACAAAGTCGTTGTATACTGTATGGTACGTTCTGATGATACGGAGCGCGCTCGTTCTCGTAACCCTGTACAGTCGTTCTCGGTTTCGCTCGGTCGTCACCGCCCCTTACCATACCGGGCCCGCTTGCTTCTTGACACTGTTGCCAGTAGCCTCCTCCTCCCTCAGTTTTTACCGCCCCTTTTGCAGCTCCAGCACCTGTGTAGAGTGGTTGACATTTGCTTCGAGCGTGATCCCGAGATAGCGTAGAAGGTTCCGAATTGCAGTTGGAGGTGGATCATTGTTTCGCATACCGCCCTCTTCGTGACAACGAAGAGGGCTGCCTGTGTGTTTTCGACCGCCAGTTGGAGTTGGAGGTGGTGCCCAGTCATCCAGGTTTACATTCATCGCACTGCTTCCTCTATCCTGTCTCTTAGCTGCACCATGTCCTTGCCGGTCAGTAGGGATGCCGCAGTCTTCCCGGCCGCGAGTTGGAGGTGGTGTTCGTCATTCAGTTTTTCATTCATCGCACTGCTTCCTCCATACTGTCTATCAGCCCCGCCATGCCCTTGCCGGTCAGGAGGAATGTCGCAGTCTTCCCGGCCGCGAGTTGGAGGTAGTGTTCGTCATCCAGTTTTTCATTCGTCTCACTACTTCCTCCATACTGTCCATCAGCTCGGCCATGTCTATGCCGGTCCCATAACCGCAATATAATCTGCGAAGGCGAAGGTTTTGATGTTGCTTGAAGTGTCTCGTCGTATGTAAGGTTACTTAGGAGGGGCCCCAGGACTGATCTCTGTGACACCACTCCTATCATCTCGAATCCAGTTCTCCCGTGGTTCCCTCATACTAATTTGCTGGTCATTTAGGTATGTCCCGATGAGCCATCATGCCGAGTTTCCTCAGTGCAGTGTTGATGCAGCTCCAGGGGATGGAGTTGAAGGCATTACTGACGCCGAGGATGACTCGGCCTTCGGCCCCTTCGTGGTCCACTGTTGCACTCCTTATGGTCCTGCACGCGTCCAGGATCGCGTCTATCGTAGAGCGCCCCTGTCGAAAGTCCTATTGGGCATGCGAGGCCTCGATGGTTTTTGCAAGGCCATCCAGGAGGCATAGAAGTCTATACTCGGCCGCGCCTGTGCTTGGAGTTGAATGCCTCGCAGCTAGTTATTACCTGTTTGCTCTACGCGTTGCTTCGTGCTTGTTTAATGTCACTTGACCTGTCTCACCGCAGTTTGCGGTTCTGGTTCTTTGGCATCTTCTCCGCGTTACTGTTTCTGAAAAACAATCGATTCGCGGTACTAGAAGCTGTTAGCTTATCGCCTTTGACTGCGGATGCGTTCGTCTTTAAACTTGCGGTGCATGAGCTTAGTCTAAGCGAATCGAACACTGCCCGACACTTGTTTTATGACTCGATCGCCGTGCCTTCTATGGTTGCTCAATCTTCAATCGTCGCCTCCAATTCGCTCCTTTCGCCCATCCACTGGGGCAGGTTTCCAGGGTATACACCAGTTCAACAGTTCCCGGCGTGTCTGTAGCAGCAGGTGTCTGTCAGGCATAGAAGTCTATACTCGGCCGCGCCTGTGCTTGGTTTTCCCTTCATGGGGACGAGAACAAGGTCGTGGCTCCCGATCTCAAAACCATTGTCAACTAATGTCTGGATGAGGGGAAGTTTCTCCTTAGGTGGAAGAGGGCTCTTCCACCTGAGGAGAAACTTGCCTTCATCCAGACATATGTTGACTATGGTTTAGAGGTCGGGAGCCACGAGGGATGCAACCGCCGGATGATCTCATTGTTGAGGTCTTCTCGTCCCAGTGCCGTTTCAGTTCGGGAGTCTCTCTGACTTCGTTCTCCTCCCACGGCTAAACCTCTGCTCGTTGGTCTCCAATCAAGTCGGTCTCGTGTTCTTATCTTATCTTATCGTACGATATGTTAGGGAAAAGGGCTTGGATTACTTCTGCCACCGTTGCTTCGCCGACACTGGTGTCCATCTCAATACATTTCTTGATCATAGTCTTAGTGGCGTCTGCGGATCTTGCCGGTACGGATGTAGTGGTGGCCGCAGGGTTCTTCCTCGACCTCCTCACATAGCGCGTCCAAGCACCTCCGCTTGCGCCACTTGATGTTCGTGCGGAGCTCCCTGCGACTTTCTCTATACAATTCTCGTCTCATACTTGTTCCGGTGTGTGTTTCTCCCATAGCGCGCTGCATCGTCTGTCGGGCTTGGTTGCTAACTGCCCTTAACGTGGCCACCTGGTCGCACCACCAGTTTTCCTAGCTGCGCGTGTTTTCACCAAGCACGCGTCGCATGCATTCTGCATGCGCCTGCTGAGTGCCCCTGGTAGTATGTCCGTCGCAGCTCCTATTGCGTTACCATCGATTATCGTCATCTCCAAATAGGTCGCCAGTGCTTCGGCGTGTGTGTTTCCTACCTCTCTGGGTCTTGATGGTGTACCATATATATCGACGATCGTTGAGGCTCTTCTGGTCTGGTATGTTCCAGTCGGTAACTCTGCCCCTCATTCTCGTGGTTGGTATGGTGACGTCGATCCATGTGCAGATCCGTCTAATGAACGCTGGACTCACACCGTCATCGCATATCTCAAACTTGAGCTCTACCGCCTGCTTTAGTAGTTGTTGTTACCTTGTATCAGTGCGTTGGGAGCCCTACTCCACTGCTTTGGCGTTACAGTCTCCTGCAACAACCACTCACGTAGCCGCCGCATTAACCTTCTTAATATTTTGACATATCTCCGGTTCGCACTATTGGGAGACACGTAGCAGCTGAATATCGTGATTCCAGCAACTTTGATCCAGACTCTTTTGGTCTGGGTACCCAGCGCGGTGCTTTGATCCAGCGCCGCCCTTCCTATTCTGATGGAGACGTCGCCTATCCAGCCTTCGTCTAGTCTTCGGTTGTTAGGCTTGCTCAGCACCCCTTTCACTGGCAGTTGCGAGGAACAGAACGTGCGGTCCGTCATAGCATCCCTGGTAGGCCCCTCTATCTCTGATTTTCTCTCCATTGCCATTGCAACTAAAGCTTCAGGCCGCGTAACCATGCGCGGGTCAGTGGATGCATAAGGGTTCCTCTGCCTTCCTCGTTCTGGCTGGCCGCACTTGTGTCACAGGCCCTTCCGGTCTGCGCTCCTGCAGCGCTGAGTGTGATACTCCACTTCCCAGCATATCTGGCAGCCTTCCGCGGTCGCCATCCGCACCACTGTGCTGCAGTAGACCATGCCGATCTTTATTCTAGCTCTGCTCATGGCCTCGGCTGCCCGTTCGCTCGCGTTTACTGTGACCGTCTGGATTTCGTTGCGGCCTGGCCTCAGTTCGCCCACTCTTCTTACGTCCTGGGGGTCTATTCTGTAAGTTTAGACTGGTCTGTTGGCCATGGCAACCAAATAAAGAACTGATAGTATGCTTCACGCGTAGGTGGTCCTGACGACCCCTGCGTCGGTGACCGCGTCGCGCGTGGCGTTCCCGTTCAGTCCCGTTATGTGTACCACCACCACCGGTTTCTTAAGGGTCGCCTTCCCCGCAATTTTTCTCCGCAAAGAGATTGCGGGGAAGGTGGCAACGGCTTGGCCCCTGATCCTCCCCCTCTGATCTGGAGTCTCAGTTCCCCCGCTCCCGTCTTAATTGCAGGTGTGGGCAGCGACACCTGCAATTAAGACGGGAGCGGGGTGAGACTCCAGATCAGAGGGGGTTGGATCAGGGGCCAAGCGACCTCACGTATCCGGTTTGACGATTATGGTCTCTTCCTGGTTCTTCCGGCGTTCTCCCGTCGATAGGCGAGGCGCCTGCTTTGGATTATTTTATTAACTTAATCGTAACGTCATCTTCGCTCGGAGCCTTGTTATTTTTATTTCTGACATTGACTCTACAATTTCCTCTCTGGTTATCTCAAGTATATGCTTGGATTCTTGTTGTAGAACTTGGGGATGCGGGGAATGTAACTTGGCTCTTCGTTTATTAGATATAGATTTCAATAAAATTGTTTCACAGTTTATAAGATCTCTTCCTTGTTTATAATACTTTGCCCATATTCGTTTTCGAGTCTTCTCGTCGTTATTTTATATCCCAGTACTTTATGCTTTAATTTGCATATACGGTTTTCATTATCCACATCTCGTCGTAATTCCTAATACCCTTCCGCGCTGCCTTTGATATGTCTTTATTCAGTATCCGTAGTTGGTCTTTATTTAACGAATATTTTTATTGTGTTTAGTAGTTTTCGTCTTTGGTTCACACCTTGCCGTGTAGTTGCGAAAAGTTTTTCTTCCTTTTTGTTCACTTTCGCACTGTATTTCTGTTTTGCTGTTTGTACGTCTTCAGGATGCCGTCATAGTAGATTTTTCCCAATCTCACTCCTCCACTCATAATTCTTCTATGCCGAATACCGCGAAATTAAATAGTTATTTATATCACATCATCTGTTTCCCTCTAGAACAGAAAAAATAAATATAATAAACTAGGATTCGGGAATATAGTAGGTCCAACTATATTCCCGAATCTTAGTTTATTATATTTAATTTTTCTGTCCTATTCGTTTGTACATTTATTGTTATCTGTTTTAATTACCCTTTCTCGATCCCTAATCTCATGTCCCGCATCAGCTAGTTTTTTTTGCATTGTTCTTCTGTGCTCATTGTATTCGTACCCTTGACTAACAAAAAAGCTGCAGAAGATATTTATTGGCAACGGGGAAAATGTGGTAGCCACTCTTCATTTATATGCACCAATCACCGTCAAGATTAGATCGTCAATTAGCCCAAAGGGTTTTCCCTTTGAGCCAAGTCCACCCCCACGATACCGAGGGATGCAGAGACAAAGAGTGAAGTGAATTCTCTAGCGCTTATGCGCTGACAGTTGGTGGAGCGCCTCTACTATGATAGTTCGTCGAGTCATTGCGCGGCGAAGATCGCCTTCTTCTGGCTCTGCGATTATCGTAGAAGTGAACACTTATTGCAAAATTTAATGTGGTTTTAATTTACTTTACATCACATTTCTTGGTGCTTCGAATCGGCTCGTTTTCAAGCTGTTTCAAGCTGTTTAAATTTTTGGTCCTTCGAACTGGATCCTTTTCAAGCTAACAAGATTATAGATGTGATCCCATCCTTAAGGTAAATACCGGGCAATTAAATTTCTCTGATCTTCTCCCTTTGCTGGAGGAGCATTTGGAACCTAAAAATATATCATAGTTATTTGATATTAGCGGTCGCAAACATTCTGTGACAAACAAGAAGTAAAAATTGTTCGAGCCAAAAATGCCCGTTCAGTTTTTAATCAAGTTATATTAGCTGAAGATGATCCAGAGATATCTTTAGATAGGGTTTTGGTGGGCTGACTCGCAATTTTAGATATTTATCGAACAATTACGTTTGAATCGCAATAATATTGACATAATGTATTGAACAAATTGATTAGGGTGACAAAAAACAGAACAAAAGTAATTACAAATATGATAATTAAAAAAAAACATGGGATTTTTATATTTGCTGACTATTTCCATTTTGCAGGTCAGGGTAGAGTGAACCAGCTCGGCGGCGTCTTCATCAACGGCCGCCCGCTGCCCAACCACATCCGGCTGAAGATCGTGGAGATGGCGGGGGCGGGCGTGCGGCCGTGCGTGATCTCGCGGCAGCTCCGCGTGTCGCACGGCTGCGTGTCGAAGATCCTGAACCGCTACCAGGAGACGGGCAGCATCCGGCCGGGAGTGATCGGCGGCTCAAAACCCCGCGTCGCCACCGCCGAGGTGGAGAAGCGAATTGAGCAGTTGAAACAGGAGAATCCGGGCATCTTCGGCTGGGAGATCCGGGAGAAGCTGATCAAGGTAAGAGATCGATCACCATCGGCGAGATCAAAGCGGGCGCGTGCGGTATCGCCGTGGGGACATATACGCGCGAGCGATGCCGCCCTCAAATTACCGTCGGAACGTACGACCAGGGTACGACTGTGTCGATGGCATCAATCTCGTAACACCGATAAACGGGCCACCGGCACGCCCAACTTGCTTTCCGCGCGTACACTACAATATATCACAGTGGCGGGACGGACTTACTCAAAATAATTTCTAATATTTATATACAAGATATCCAAAATGTTCCATTAAACCTAGTTATAAGCACTATGAAACTAATTTTACTATCAACAATAATAAGTTTAAAAGACTTGCTACTCTTTAACAGGTTTAATTAGTGATGAGCTCTATCGAATGAAAACTATGGATCGTAAGAAAACTATTTATACTCAAGAAAAACTTGGGGATTGGGTAAAAATTTGAATTTCCAAAATCTTTACCGACTATACTACAAGCTAATATGACATGAATCCACTTTCTGAGGTAGAATTGGGCCCGGTCCCCACGAAATAGTGATAGGAACTATCAAATGAATAGTACAATCGATAATGGTCGATAGTTGTTAAACTATTTTATAAGTATTGGAAGCCAATCGACTAGAAAATGTCAATAGTAGTAGTAATAAAATCTATAGTTTTTATGATATATCGGACTATTGATATTTTCTAGTCGTTATCCATACTTTTTAGTCAATAGTTATCGATAGTTTAACAACTATCGATACTTATTATCGATAGTACAATTCATTTGATAGTGTTTATCACAAACTCACATAAACGTGTATTTTTCAGTTATTCTGGATTTATAGTCGGATGAAGTGATTCAAGCTTGTTCTAAGCTGTTCTAAACTATAATTAGGTGCTTTTTAAGTTGATAGACCTGATTCTAAAGAATTTTTAATCTGTTGTCTTGTTTTGTTTCCCTATACTATGTCTTTTTAGTAGTTTATATCGGTAATGATACACATACTATATATTAGTGATACGCCACTGTCAAATCTTTGGAATGCAATCTCCACGGATGCACACAGCTCGTGCTCTCGATGGGGGGCGTCGAATATCACGCCGAGTCGAGGCTGCGGTGGGCTCCTCCGACCCAAACCCGTGCGCTATTGATATGGCATTTATAGGAACTCTTTCAATTGATTTAATGCATCAATTCGTAAATTGATTTATACGGAGCAGCGCGCGGAGACTACCGCATTAAATATTATTTATAACTTATTCAATCGCGCCCGATACGGCGCGCACACAAATCAATCAGAGCCATTATTTCATTACAATGCTGCACACACGCTCATACAACTATGAGTATGAGTCATCAGAATGTTTAATAGGCTGGGGATTGAGGTTTAATTGAAAAGCTTAAGTTGTTTGCTGTAGATGTTTATCTGGTTTGAATAGACCTCACACCGAAATATTTGTTTGATCAACAAGTCAATTTTTACTAATGATGTTTTATGTTGAATTTTTATATTGTTTCTATTGAAACAACGCTTTTAAAACTGTTATTCTTATTAGCATCAATAGTACGTATACTTTAATCTAAATTTGACATCATATGTATAGTTTTCTATAGATAGATTGAAGAGCGTAGTCTACGTTGTAGGGGCCCGACCAGCTCAATTCTCTTGTATTGTTTTTTTGTTTGGGATTAAAATTTTTTCATTGTTTTTATTGTTTAAATAATTGTCAAGCCATGCAATTATGCTCTTTAACTATTATTTATTAAAAATTATAAATTAGAATTACCCTAAGAAGATGAAGATAATTTATTTATTGTAACATACATACATACGTACATACATACAAGATATACATACATATACAAGAGGCCATCGACCGTGGCCTTTCAGCCTAAATACCCGAAAATATTTTTTTTTAAATTTACTCCCCCAAGGTCTTAATAATTGTGACAACTAAACATATGAGCCATTGAGGACAAATATGAACTAATTAATAAATTTACATATATAAACATTTTATCATCAGTTTTTCTCTCTACTATTAACCTCAAATAAAATTTTAGATATGTGGTGTTGCTGCTTAGGCGAGGATATGTAAATGTATGTAATATGTTATGTTATGTACCACAATAAATATTTTTATTATTATTATTAATTCAAAAATAATTTTCAACTCAATCTAACTCCATCTTCCGTTCTGGTTCACACAAAATATAGATAGAATCTCATCCAGATAGCGCCCTCGGTGCATTTAATCTCCGTCCATTAAGGAAATTATCATAAGGGTGGGCCGGGCAAGTATCGCGCCCCCTCGCTGCATGCGAAGACCGGTAAAAAAGAGCTTGGTGCGGTGTAAAAATTTGCAATTCATCACAATATTATCCTAAATAACACATTACGGGCCGTGCTTTGGAATCCGGCCCCGTGCAATACCGCGCGTCAGGTGCCCGCGAGGACACTTACATCATAATAATAATAATAATGATAACGTGCCGCGGAAAATTACACGGACCGTGCGGCCGCAGGCGCTGAAAAATATTCATGAAGGAAAGTGCAGCCTGCTGCTACATATATTTCGTGATAATTTATGCTGGTTTGAGTTTTTTTGTTGTTGTTCTTATGGCGGTTTTGTGCTGCTTATACTCTTTTACAACGCGTCGTGTTTGCATTGGTTTCAGCCGGAACGTTCTCTTCTGTTGCAGGAGGGCGTGCAGGACCCGCCGAGTGTGTCCTCCATCAGTCGGCTGCTGCGCGGCGGCGCCCGTCGCGACGACCCGGACGGCAAGAAGGATTACACTATTGATGGTATTCTCGGCGGTAAGTCCTTCTTTTGATTGATTATAATTGTTTTGATTTAGACGTTTTAAAGCTGGATTATATTAAGTTGACAGTCTGATAAACCACAAATATATCATTCAATATATAACATTCTTACAAACTTACTGCAAAGATAGCCAAAGTAGACGGAAGAGAGATTAAGTAAACACAAAGGTAAATACATGAAGTAAACGATAATTCTAGACGACCCACCAAAAATGTGCGATTTGCATTAATTTTTAATCAAGGCCATCTCGGAGTAAATATTTAGCTACTAAATGTGATACCAGCTGATTATCAGCTACTTTTAATAAGGGCACAGTGAGGACAAGAAGATGAAATATCACACTACACCTAATATTTGTTTTTTTACAAATGCTGTAATAATTTAAATTTGAAGATTTTAAAAATTACATTATAATCCTGGATTATATATGTATTTAGCTACAAAATGTGATATCAGCTGATTATCAGCTACTTTTAATAAGGGCACAGTGAGAACAAGAAGATGAAATATCACATTACACCTAATATTTGTTTTTTTACAAATGCTGTAATAATTTAAATTTGAAGATTTTAAAAATTATATTATAATCCTGGATTATATAAGTATTTAGCTACAAAATGTGATACCAACTGATTATCAGTTACTTTTAATAAGGGCACAGTGAGGACAAGAAGATGAAATGTCATATTACACCTAATATTTGTTTTTTTAAATGCTGTAATAATTTAAATTTGAAGATTTAAAAAATTACTTGTATAATCCTGGATTATATAAGTATTTAGCTACAAAATGTGATACCAGCTGATTATCAGCTACTTTTAATAATATAATGACATAGTGAGGACCAGAAGATGAAATGTCACATTACACATAATATTTGTTTTTTACAAATGCTGTAATAATTTAAATTTGAAGATTTTAAAAATTACATGTATAACCTGGACTATATAAGTATTTAGCTACAAAATGTGATACCAACAGATTATCAGTTACTTTTACTAAGGGCACAGTAAGGACATGAAGATGAAATATCACACTACACCTAATATTTGTTTTTTACAAATGCTGTAATAATTTAAATTTGAAAATTTTAAAAATTACATGTATAATCCTGGATTATATAAGTATTTAGCTACAAAATGTGATACCAGCTGATTATCAGCTACTTTTGATAAGGGCACAGTGAGGACAAGAAGATGAAATGTCACATTATACCTAATATTATTTTTTTTACAAATGCTGTAATAATGTAAATATAAAGATTTTAAAAATTACATGTATAACCCTGGATTATATAAGTATTTAGCTACAAAATATGATACCAGCTGATTATCAGCTACTTTTAATAAGGGCACAGTGAGAACAAGAACATGAAATATCACACTACACCTAATATTTGTTTTTTACAAATGCTGTAATAATTTAAATTTGAAGATTTTAAAAATTATATGTATAATCCTGTATTATATAAGTAGTTAGCTACAAAATGTGATACCAACTGATTAACAGTTACTTTTAATAAGGGCACAGTGAGGCCAAGAAGATGAAATGTCACATTACACCTAATATTTATTTTTTACAAATGTTGTAATAATTTAAATTAGAAGTTTTTAAAATTACATGTATAATCCTAGATTATATAAGTATTTAGCTACAAAATATGATACCAACTAATTATCAGTTACTTTTAATAAGGGCACAGTGAGGACAAAAAGATGAAATGTCACATTACACCTAATATTTATTTTTTTACAAATGCTGTAATAATTTAAATATGAAGATTTACAAAATTACATGTACAATCCTGTATTATATAAGAATTTAGCTACAAAATGCGATACCAGCTGATTATCAGCTACTTTTAATAAGGGCACAGTGAGGACAAGAAGATGAAATGTCATATTACACCTAATATTTGTTTTTTTACAAATGCTGTAATAATTTTAATTTGAAGATTTTAAAAATTACATGTATAATCCTGGATTATATAAGTATTTAGCTACAAAATGTGATACCAACTGATTATCAGTTACTTTTAATAAGGGCACAGTGAGGACAAGAAGATGAAATGTCACATTACACCTAATATTTGTTTTTTACAAATGTTGTAATAATTTAAATTTGAAGATTTTAAAAATTACATGTATAATCCTTACATAATCTAGGATTATGTAAGTATCTAGCTACAAAATGTGATACCAACTGATTATCAGTTACTTTTAATAAGAGCACAGTGAGGACAAGAAGATGAAATCTCACATTACACCTAATATTTGATTTATACAAATGCTGTAATAATTTAAATTTGAAGATTTTAAAAATTACATTATAATCCTGGATTATATAAGTATTTAGCTACAAAATGTGATACCATCTGATTATGAGCTACTTTTAATAAGGGCACAGTGAGGACAAGAAGATGAAATGTCACATTACACCTAATATTTGTTTTTTTACAAATGCTGTAATAATTTAAATATGATGATTTTCAAAATTACATGTATAATCCCTGATTATATAAGTACTTAGCTACAAAATGTGATACCAACTGATTATGAGTTACTTTTAATAAGGGCACAGTGAGGACAAGAAGATGAAATGTCACATTACACCTAATATTTATTTTTTACAAATGCTGTAATAATTTAAATGTGAAGATTTTAAAAATTACATGTATAATCCTGGATTATATAAGTATTTAGCTACAAAATATGATACCAGCTGATTATCACCTACTTTTAATAAGGGCACAGTGAGGACAAGAAGATAAAATGTCACATTACACCTAATATTTGTTTTTTAAAAATCCTGTAATAATTTAAATTTGAAGATTTTAAAAATTACATGTATAACCCTGGATTATATAAGTATTTAGCTACAAAATGTGATACCAGCTGATTATCAGCTACTTTTAATAAGGGCACAGTGAGTACAAGAAGATGAAATGTCACATTATACCTAATATTAATTGTTTTACAAATGCTGTAATAATGTAAATATTAAGATTTTAAAAATTACATTTTTAACCCTGAATTATATAAGTATTTAGCTACAAAATGTGATACCAGCTGATTATTACCTAGTTTTAATAAGGACACAGTGAGGATAAGAAAATGAAATGTCACATTACACCTAGTATTTGTTTTTTACAAATCCTGTAATAATTTAAATTTGAAGATTTTAAAAATTACATGTATAATCCTAGATTATATAAGTATTTAGCTACAAAATGTGATACTGTTTATTAGCTACTTTTATTAAGAACAGGCGGATGAAATGTCACATTACGTCTAATATTGTATTTTACAACAGATGTAATAATTCTAATTAGAAGATTTCATAAATTACATGTATAATCCCAGATTATAGAAGTATTTTGCTACAAAATGTGATAGCATCTATTTAATAGCTACTTTCAATAAGGGCGCAGTGAGGACAAGAAGATGAAATGTCACATTCTGCCTAATTGTTTTTTTACAAATGCAGTAATAATTTTAATTTTAAGATTTTAAAAATTACTGTAATCCTTTCCTAAAACCTCCTGTTTGTTCGACTGGTTAGTGGATGTCTAGTTTTTGTGTTAGCCTATTTGTGATTATTTATGAGAGGATTATATGAGCCTGTGAGAATGAAAATGGCGTGAGTCATATTTGAATTGTTTTAAAAAGGAGTAGACTTTGCGTTTGTTATTTATGTAAATCGACGTATGCAGTTACATTTTTATTTATGATAAATTGATTCAAGTCTGTACCTTGCCACGTCGATTTACATAAAGACCAAACACAAAAACTTCTCATTTTCAAAACTCAAATGTGACTTATGTCACAGGCTCATATATAGATGCATTCGTAGGCTTATTGATTGGTTCGGTCTTCTTTTTTTGTGCAGAATGAATGGTCTCCGTCCTTTCCGTAATGCATTTGTTCATTAGCATTCGTTCACTTTCTTGAAGGGCTTCTCCTCCCATGATGAAGACTAACAAAGACAAGACAAAATAGCGAAATGCTGTAATTTAGCTATTTTGTCTTTCTTGTCTTTGTTATTCTTCATCTGGTGTAATTAGTGTTAGTTCGTGTCGGCTTACTTCTAGGATTTCCTCTAATCTTGTGTTTTGTATTGGTAGTTTTGGGTCATAGAACTATATAGGTTCTTATAGAAGTGTCTTGGATCATTGTTTTGATTTCGTCTCTACTATTGACCATGATCCCCTTGTTATTTTTTATTTGTATTATCTTAACCCATCCTAGATAACTTGTGACTTAAGGTACTTACTTTTTGTTGATTTCTATGGTGTCCGTTACCAGTTTTCTTTTATACTCTCTTAGATATTTCCTTACTCTTATGTCTTTGTTTAGTTCTTTTGTATCTATCCTGTTCGTGTTCTTTCTTTGTTCCAATAGGTTTTTGTTTCTGAGCTTATTTTACCGATGTATTCTTTTTATTACAAGCATATCTTTTTGTTGCAACTTGTATGTTGCTTTCTATGTCTTCCAGAGTTCCGTCTATTCTCATTTTCTTGAGTCTATATTTCCCAGCTTTCTGCTGTATTTTGGAATTTGTCTTTATCTGTAGTCTCAGTCATTGGATTCTTTTGTTTCTGTCCAAGTTTACTTGTTTAATAATTTGTATTGATCTTTACTATTGCCCGTATTATTCGGTGGACGATATTTGTGTCGAATCGGTTCTATATTGTAACGTCCTAGCAGATGTCTTTCCTATTTGTAATGATGATTTCATTTTTGATCTTGCTATTTGGGCTTCTCCAGGTTCATTTCCTTTGTGTTCTTTTTTAAAAGAATGTGTTCATGCAGAATAGGTTTACGTTTCTGCAGTATTCTACTAACCTTTAATGTTTCTTGTTCCTAGTCCAAATATACCTATCTTTGGATGTCGTCATATCAGCTTGCGTTTCAGCTTACCTTTGCATTGAAGTCACCCGTTGTTATTGTGAATTCGGCGTTTTCCTTTTATATTGCTGTTGTTATGTTTTCATATATCTTTTCTACTTTCTCGCACGCTGTGCTGGTTGGTATGAGTGACCAGTAAGATGTATGTTTTATTGGGTGAGGTTTCGAGGTCTGAATTTTAACTACTCGGTGTTTTAATGAGGTTTTGAGGCCTAAATTTTAACTACTCGGTATTTTGTGTCTTTTATTTAATAGTATTGCCACTACTCCAGTGTGGTGGTTCCTTTCCGTATTATTTTGGTACAGCAGGTGCCCCGATGTTGTGATGTCCCATTTTATATGTTACAGTTCCTTTTCTCGTTTTTATCTAGTTGGTCTAGTCTTATTGTACGAATGTTGTAATTATTTCTGACTTATTCTAGTTTAAATATCATATAAACTTCTATTCAAAATCACACTCACACAGTTTTTAATTAAATATTTCATCTACAATATTTCGCATTCCACTCTCCGCTTTTTAATAAAATTTTCACATATTCAAATATGAATATTGCTTAAAAGGGAACAGTTTTTTTCCATCATATTTGTGTCGAGTCGCCCGCCGACGGGTGAACATGGGGATTACTATCGGGAGTGGTATCGGGTCACCGCGTTGCTAGGACGAACGCCGACACGACCATCTGGTTTCTTGACACCCTTCCGCCGGGGATTATGTCGATTTAACGTCCTTTAAAACGGACCGAAATTAATGCCTCGCCTTTGACGGATTAGCGGCACAACAAACACTAGCGACAAGAAATCAAACGTTTATATGTTTTAATGAGGGGGGCGAACATCGCAGGTTTTTGGGGTCTGCTTTTAGTAGATACTAGATATGATTATAAATAAGCCAAAATCATTAAAATATACAGAATTGTCGTTGATTAAAACTGTTTACTACACAACTTTTAATTATAAAAATTAGAATTTTTAAGAAATGTATTTAACACATTTTGACTTTTCAGTACTTAGCACTTAGTGTATGAAAGAAATGTATGAATGGAATACAATTTGTACTTACACATGTTGAAGCAAAAAAAGCATGCACTAACACAGACGTAATGAATAGATTTCAGAAATTTTGACTTTTATTCTTAAAAAACGTTTAAATTATTTTTAATATACTTTATAAAATATCATTTTCTGTACACTTTTATATTAGAAACTGTATAAGATGATTATTATATACGTATAGTTCGAGATTTCTTGGTAAACTTCTCACAGATTAGTGGACTAACCATTGTGCATTTTTATGTTATTACTATTAATAATAAAGATAACAATAACATAAAACAAGATTTTAAAAATGTGGAGGTTAGTCCACTTTTGCTCTCAATGCTTATGGGAGAATCTCGAAATCTATGGACAGTATTAAAACTCCTGGTTTAATTTTATAGACCAATTAGAAACTACATCTCCGAGATTAACTTTTTTAAAACACTTTTAAAAATTAAACGGTTTTTAAGAAAAAAAGTCAAACTTTGTTAAATGTATACATTACGTTTCCCCGCTTTGTGGAGCTAGAGTTCAAACGCCACTTTAATTATATAGATAATATAATAGATTTGTGAGATATTCATACATATGGACAACACTATTGCAATATCATTGACCGATATTAAAATTATATATATATATATATATATATATATATATATATATATATATATATATATATATATATATATATAATACAGTAATTCATTGCCAAGATTTATGTAAATAGCATGAAAGGTTTGTAAGATATTAATAGATAGACAACAGTATTGAAATATCATTGACTAACGTTAATTTTCGGCTGTATTTCAAGAAATAACACAAAAAATATATTCTAGTTTGCACTAAAAGATAGATAATAGATATAGTAATTAACTGCCAAAATAATTATATAGATAAAATAATAGGTTTGTGAGAAATTGATAGATTTCAGTACTGATAACTGATAACAGTAGACTTTTCGCAAAACAGTTAATGTAAATGTTGGGTGATTCACCTACTATATATATATATATATATATATATATATATATATATATATATATATATATATACCTCTACTAATTCAATATTGAAGATTTTAAAAATAACATGTATAGTCGCGGATTATAATTGTTATCATTTCCCTCAAAATCGGTTCGAATAGGTTTTCTCTAAAGTTAAGTTAAATACTAGATGAAGCTTATAAGAGTTTAATACTCTTATAAGCTTCTTCCTTGCCCGGTGGAAAAGCTTTTCGGCGATAGCCCTATAAAGTTCTTTTTATATTTACGCAAATCAAACATTTGTATGCGATGCACACTAAGAAACAATAATAATTTCTGACATCTTTCAATTACCATGCTCCATTTTTAATAGCGACCACCTGTAAGCGTAGCATCCTTCTCCGCGCCTCCGCCTTCCTCCTCACAATCTGAATGACCGAAATGAATAATAGAATTGGTGTGAATGTGTGTGTGACTCGTATACGTAACAAGTGACAGGGAAACAGTGTCAACTGTGAATATTATAAGTGTCGGTGCGGCTGGCCCACAAACGGCGCTGCCGCAATAAATCTCGCCGGCTCAGAGGGTGGCCCCGCGCCGCCAAAGGCCGCCCTACAATGACCCCCATTGTCGCGGCACCGACACCCTAATGTCCCACTAAGTCGTGTATATGTGTGTGTGAGTGCGAGATACCGCCGCCTCCGCCTCACGACACTCTCTTCCGGCTTAACCTGCTAATCCGCTAATGAGAGTTTTAGGGCAAAAAATTGGGCCGTTTTCTCACGTATTTTTGTATAGACTATTAATCATGAGTTGGGATTTGCAAAAAAAGGAACCGGGATGGATGATTTAATAAAGAAAATCGGATGTATTAAGGTGCCTTTAACCATCACATGTAGTATTCGAGAATAGTTTTTTTTCTCGTAAAACTAGTGTCCGCATAAATAATATGAGTTTTGTTTCTTAAATAGAGAGAAATCAATCTTTATAAGGTTATCGTGCCTTATCCTTTACGCCTTGTTTGAAAAATATTTTACATACATTATAGAAACAGTTTTTTTCGGCCAATATAGACCAGTGCACTTATGTAGATAGTAGTATAGGGACAACGGCGAAGCAGTAGCAGGTATAAAGATACCTCTTCTTTAATTAATTAAAAACGTTTCTTTATATATGTTTTATATACTTTATATGTTGTCCCAATATCACACTATCCAATAATTGCACTGCACTATATAAACCAATATTACTTACACTGTTTCTAGAAAGTATGTACAATATTCACTACAACAGACAAAACTCTAATTTATGCTAACATAAGATGAACAACATGGTTTATTTTTAAAATGTATGCTCACAAAATAAGACAATACAGACATCTCTAATTATAATATATAATAAAATTAATTCCTTATTTCCTAGAACGAAGTATGCAGATAACATTAAAGGTAATTCAGATATTGATAGATCCAGACAAAAGTATTGCAATAGCATTTACTGATATTAAAAATAGAATATATTTCCGGGATAAAAACTGGAAAACTATTATAGTTTCCTCTAAATAATACATACACTAATTAATTAAAAACCGTACAATGTAAATAATTTAAATGGTTTGTAAGATATTAATAGATACAGACACAGTAAATTTATACTAGACAGATAATATATAGAGTAATTAATTTCTAAAAGAACTATATAGATAACCTACAGAGTTTGTAAGATATTAAAAGATATAGACAACTGTGTTGAAATATCATTGACTGACGTTAAAATTAGACTGTATATCAAGAAATACCATAGGAAAACTATTCTAATTTTCACTAAGTGATAGATAATATATAGAGATATTACTTTACAAAAGAATAATATAGATAACATTAATGATTTACTAACTATTCAAAGATATAGATAACAAAATTGAAATATATATGACTACCGTTAATATTTGAATGTACTTTAAGAAATAACACAGACAATCTATTCTACTTTTCACTAAAAGATAGATAAGATCTTGTCTAGTTTTCACTAAAACATAGATAATAGATACAGTAATTTCTAACAGAACTATATAGATAGCTTACAAGGTTTGTAATATATTGATAGATATAGACTACAGTATTGAAATATCATTGACTCACGTTAAAATAACACTGTATTTCAAGAAATAATATAGAACATCTATTGTAGTTTTCATTAACATATAGATAATAGATGCAGTAATTAATTTTGAAAAGAACTGTATACATAATATACCAGATTTGTAAGATATTGATAGACATAGACAATAGTATTGAAATATTCTTCACTGACGTCAAAATTACACTGGATTTCAACAAATAATGTCGAATATCTATTCTAGTTTTCACTAAAAGATAGGTAATAGATACAGTAAATAATTTCTAAAAGAAATATATAAATAACGTACAAGATTTGTGAAATATTGATAGATATAGACAACGGTATTGAAATGTCATTGACTGACGTTAATATTACACTGTATTGCAAGAAATAATATAGAGCATCTATCTTCTCACTAAAAGATATATAATAGATATTGAATTAAATTAATAGAATTAAATTCCAAAATAACCATATAACATACTCGGTGTATAAGATATTGATAGATATAGACTACAGTATTGAAATATCTATGATTGACGTTAAAATTACACTGTATTGCAAGCATAATACTGAACATCTAGTCTTCACTAAGAGATAAATAATAGATACAGCTATTAACTTCTAAAAGAACTATATAGATAACATACAAGATTTGTAAGATATTGATTGATATAGAGAACAGTATTAAAATATCATTGACTGTCGTTAAAATTTCACTGTTTTTCAACAAATAATACAGAAAATCTATTCAAGTTTTCACTAAAAGATAATATCTACAGTAATTAATTTATAAAAGAACTATATAGATAACGTACAATGTTTATAAGATATTGATAGATATAGACAGCAGTATTGAAATATCTTTGACTTACGTTAAAATTACACTGTATTTCAAGAAATAATGTCAAATATTTATTCTAGTTCTAACTAAAAGGTAGATAATAGATACAGTAAATAATTTCTAAAAGAACTATATAGATAGCACACTAGGTTTGTAGGATATTGATAGATATAGACACCAGTATTGAAATATCATTGATTTACGTTAAAACAGCACAACACAACAACAATTTTAATAAATAATATTGAACATCTATTCTAGTTTTCACTAAAAGATAGATAATAGATACAGTAATGAATTTTCAAAATAACCATCTATATAACATACTCGGTTTGTAAGATATTGATAGATATAGACTACGGTATTGTAATATCTTTGACTGACGTTAAAACTACACGGTATTGCAACAAATATATTGTACATCTAGTTAGTTTTCAGTAAGAGATAGATAATAGATACAGTAATTAATTTCTAAAACAACTATATATATATATATATATATATATATATATATATATATTATATAACATATAAGATTTGCAAGATATTGATAGATATAGACAGCAGTATTGAAATATCATTGACTGACGTTAAAATTACACAGTATTTTAACAAATAATATAGAACATCTATTCTAGTTTTCACTTAAAGACAGATAATAGACACAGTAATTAATTTCCAAAATAATTATATAGATAACATACTCCGCTTGTAAGATATTGATAGATATAGAATACGGTATTGAAATGTCATTGACTGACGTTAAAACTACACGGTATTGCAAGAAATAATATAGTACATTTATTCTACTTTTCACTAAGAGATAGATGATAGATACAGTAATGAATTTCTAAAAGAACTATATAGATAACATACAAGATTTGTAAGATATTGATTGATATAGAGAACAGTATTAAAATATCATTGACTGTCATTAAAATTACACTGTATTTTAACAAATAATGTAGAGAATCTATTCGAGTTTTCACTAAAAGATAGATAATACATACAGTAATTAATTTGTAAAAGAACTATATAGATAAAGTACAATGTTTGTAAGATATTGATAGATATAGACAGCAGTATTGAAATATCATTGACTTACGTTAAAATTACACTGTATTTCAAGAAATAATGTCAAACATTTATTATAGTTCTCACTAAAAGATAGATAATAGATACTCTAAATTATTTCTAAAAGAACTATATAGATAGCAAACTAGGTTTGTAGGATATTGATAGATATAGACAGCAGTATTAAAATATCATTGATTTACGTTAAGACTGCACTGTAATTTTAATAAATAATGTAGAACATCTATTCTAGTTTTTACTAAAAGATAGATAATAGATACAGTAATTAATTTCAAAAATAACTATATAGATAACATACTCGGTTAGTAAGATATTGATAGATATAGACTACGGTATTAAAATATCATTGGCTGACGTTAAAACTACACGGTTTTGCAAGAAATACTATTGTACATCTATTCTAGTTTTCACTAAGAGATATACAATAGATACAGTAATTAATTTCTAAAAGAACTATATAGATAACATACAAGATTTGTAAGATATTGATAGATTTAGACAGCAGTATTGATATATGATTGACTGACGTTAAAACTACACGGCATTGCAAGAAATACTATTGTACATCTATTCTAGTTTTCACTAAGAGATAGAAAATAGATACAGTAATTAATTTCTAAAATAATTATATAGATAACATACAAGATTTGTAAGATATTGATAGATATAGACAACAGTATTAAAATATCATTGACTGTCGTTAAAATTACATTTCCAGAAATAATGTAGAAAATCTATTCTAGTTTTCATTAAAAGATAGATAATAGATTCAGTAATTAATTTCTAGAAGAACTATATAGATAACTTACAAGGTTTGTAAGATATTGATAGATATAGATAACAGTATTAAAATATCATTGACTGATGTTAAAATTACACTGTATTTCAACAAGTAACATAGAAAATCTATTCTAGTTTTCACTAAAAGATAGATAATAGATACAGTGAATAATTTGAAAAAGAACTATGTAGTTAAAATATAAGATTTTTTAAGATATTGATAGATTTAGATAGCAGTATTGAAATATCATTGACTGACGTTAAATTACACTGTATTTCAAGAAATAATGTCAAAAATTAATTCTAGTTCTCACTAAAAGATAGATAATAGATTCAGTAAATAATTTCTAAATGAACTATATAGATAGCATACGAGGTTTGTAGGACATTGATAGATATGACAGCAGTATTGAAATATCATTGATTTATGTTTTAGATATAGACTACAGTATTGAAATATCATTAACTGACGTTAAAATTTCACTGTATTAGAGTTAGAGTATTAGATAGATAATAGATACAGTAAATATTTTGTAAAAGAACTATATAGATAGCATACAAGGTTTGTAGGATATTGATAGATATAGACACCAGTATTAAAATATCATTGATTGACATTAAAACTACACTGTATTTTAAGAAATAACGTAGAACATCTATTCTAGTTGTCACTAACAGATAGATAATAGATACAGTAATTAATTTCTAAAAGAATTATATAGATATCTTACAAGGTATGTACGGTATTGGTAGATATAGATAACATAATTGAAATATCATTGACTGACATTCAAATTACACTATATTTCAAGAAATAATATTGACTATCTACTCTAGTTTTCACTAAAATATAGATAATAGATACAGTAATTAATGTCTAAAAGAACTATATAGATAACATAGAAGGTATTGATAGATATAGCCTGCAGTATTGAAATATCATTGACTGACGTTAGAATTACAATGTATTTCAAGAAATAATGTCAAAAATCTATTCTAGTTTTCACTAAAAGATAGATAATAAATACAGTAAATATTTTCGAATAGAAGTATATAGATAGCATACGAGGTTTGTAGGATATTAATAGATATAGACGGCAGTATTGAAAAATCATTGATTGACGTTAAAACTGCACTGTGATTTACGAAATAATATATAACATGTATTCTAGTTGTCACGAAAAAATAGATAATAGATACAGTAATTAATTTCTAAAAGAATTATATAGATAGCATACAAGGTTTGTGACATATTGGTAGATATAGACAACATAATTGAAATATCATTGACTCACGTTAAAATTATTGTTTTAAGAAATGATATATAACATCTACATTAGTTTTCTCTAAAAGCTAGATAATAGATACAGTAATTAATTTCCGAAAGAACTATATAGATAGCATACACAGTTTGTAATATTGATAGATATATACATATCTGTATGGAAATATCATTGACTGAAGTTCAAATTTCACTGTATTTCAACAAATAATATAGAAAGTCTATTCTAGTTTTCAGTAAAAGATAGATAATAGATACAGTAATTAATTTCCAAAATACCTCTATAGATAACATTCTCGGTTTGTAAGATATCGATAGATATAGACTACAGTATTAAAATATCATTGACTGACTGTATTTCAACAATAATTTAGAAAATCTGTTCTAGTTTTCAGTAGAAGATAGATAATCGAATCAGTAAATAATTTCTAAAAGAGCTATATAGATAACATACAAGGTTTGTAGGATATTGATAGATATAGATACAGCAGTATTGAAATATCATTGACTGATTTTAAAACTACAGTGTATTTTAAGAAATAGTATAGAACATCTATTCTATTTGTCACTAGAAGATAGATAATAGATGCAGTAATACATTTTTAAAAGAATTACATAGATAGCATATAGGGTGTGTAAGATATTGATAGATATATACAACAGTGTGGAAATATCATTAACAGAAGTTAAAATTACACTGTATTTCAAGAAATAATATAGAACATCTATTCTAGTTTTCACTTGAAGACAGATAATAGACACAGTAATTAATTTTCAAAATAACTATATAAAAGACATACTTGGTTTATAAGATATTGATAGATATAGATTATAGTATTGAAATATCATAGACGGGCATTAAAATTACACTGTATTGCAAGAAATTATTTTGAACATCTATTCTAGTTTTCACAAAGAGATATATAATAGATAGAGTAATTAATTTCTAAAAGAACTATATACATAAAATACAATATTTATAAGATATTGATAAATATAGACAACAGTATTGAAATATCATCGATTGACGTTAAAACGACACTGTATTTTAAGAAATAATATAGATATCTATTCTAGTGTTCACTAACAGATATATAATAGATGCAGTAATTAATTTCTAAAAGAATGATATAGATAGCATATAAGGTATGCAAGATATTGGTAGATATATACAACATAATTGAAATATCATTGACTCACTTTCAAATTAAACTGTATTTCAAGAAATAATAGATAACATCTACTCTAGTTTTCCCTAAAAGATATATAATAGATACTGTAATTAATTTCTAAAAGAACTGTATAGATAACATACAAGGTTTGTAAAATATTGATAGATATAGACTGCAGTATTGAAATATCATTGACTGACGATAAAATTACATTATATTTCAACAAATAATGTCAAAAATCTATTCTAGTTTTCACTAAAAGATAGATAATAGATACAGTAAATAATTTCCAAAAGAACTATATAGATAGCATACGAGGTTTGTACGATATTAATAGATATAAACAGCAGTATTGATGTATACATGTTATATATTATTTCTTAAAATACAGTGCAGTTTTAAGAAATAATATATTATAACATCTATTCAAGTTGTCACTAAAAATTAGATAATGGATACAGTAATTAACTTCTAAAAGAATTTTATAGATAGCATACAAAGTGTGTAAGATATTGATAGATATTGACAACTGTATTGAAATATTATTCACTGACGTTAAAATGACACTGTATTTCAACAAATAATATAGTAAATCTATTCTAGTTTTCACTAAAAGATAGATAATACATACAGTAATTTATTTCCAAAATACCCATGTAGCTAACATACTCGGTTTGTAAGATATTGATAGATATAGACTACAGTATTGAAATATCATTGACTGACGTTAAAATTACACTGTGTTTCAACAAGTAATGTAGAAAATCTATTATAGTATTCAGAAAAAGATAGATAATAGATGCAGTAATTAATTTCCAAAATACCCATATAGATAACATCCTCGGTTTGTAAGATATATATATATATATATATATATATATATATATATATATATAGCATACAAGATTTGTAAGATATTGCTAGATATAGACAGCAGTATTGAATTATTATTGATTGACGTTAAAATTACACTGTATTTCAACAAATAATTTAGAACACCTATTCTAGTTTTCACTAAAAGATAGATAATAGATGAAGTAATTCATTTCCAAAAGAACTATATAGATAGCATACAAGGTTTGTAAGATATTAATAGATATAGACAACAGTGTTGAAATGTCATAGACTGACGTTAAAAAACACTGTATTTCAACAAATAATGTATAATATCTATTATAGTTTTAACTAAAAGATAGTTAATAGATACAGTAATTAATTTATAAAAGAACTATACAAATAGCAGACAAGGTGTGTAAGATATTAATAGATATAGACAACAGTATTGCAACATCATAGACTGGAGTTAAAATTACACTGTATTTCAAGAAATAATATGGAGCATCAATTTTAGTTTTCACTAAAAGATAGATAATAGACACAGCAATTAATTTCCAAAAGAACTATAAAGATAATATACAACATTTGTAAGACATTGATAGATATAGATAACAGTATTGAAATATCATTGACTGACGGTTACATTAGTATGTATTTCAAGAAATAGCATTGAAAATCTGTTCTAGTTTTCACTATAAAATAGAGCATATATACAGCAATTAATTTCCAAAAGAACTATAAAGATTATATACAAGATGTGTAAGATATTGATAAATATAGATAACAGTATTGAAATATCATTGACTAACGTTAACAGTACATAGTATTTAAAGAAATTTTATATAACATCTATTCTAGTTTTTACTAAAAGATTAATAATACAGTACAGTAATGTATTGCCGAAACAATTATATAGATAACATAATAGGTTTATGAGATAATGATAGATATATTTAACAGTATTGAAATATCAAACAGATACATTATTATCATTGACTGGCGTAAACATTATACTGTACTCAAAGAAATAACTTTTATTGAATCTATTCTAATTTATACTAAAGGATAGATAATAGATACATTAATTAATAGATAGTATTGAAATGTCATTGACTAACGTTAACATTACACAGTATTTAAAGAAATAGTATGGAGCATCTATTCTAGTTGTCACTAAAAGATTGACAATAGACTACAGTAATTAATTGCAGAAATAATTATATAGAGAACATAATCTGTTTATGATTGATACATTATTGATGGTTATAGTTAACATTGGCTGACAGATACATTATTTAATTGATACAAAAAATATAGATATATGTAAGATATTGATAGGTATAGACAAACATTGGATTCCGTTACAACCTTGTTTTATTTTTTGTCATGAAATAAATATCACTCACAATTGTAGGTGATAGTTTCGCATACGTTTAATGTAATCCTCACCTCCGCTATCACGATTAATTAAAATAGAAACTCTATGCAACAGTCACTAAATCCAATACAACGAAACTCACGTTGTGTGAGGCGTGCTTTGGATTTGTAGCCCCCCGATAACGAGCTCTCGATTTCAATAACACATTTATATTTTTTTTCGTCGTCGAGTTATTACATAAAACCCGCCCCCGCCCACCGGCGGCGGGCACCCATTGAAGCAGCGGCGTTGTTATGATTCAATTCATTAACGATTTACAAGCGCTAAGCGGCCGCCAGCAGAAACCAATACACGTACGGCCCAAGTCGGGCCGGACCTTTTTGAAATGCGATACCCTCAAGTGGGACTTCAAACGCGGCTGACCGCAAAATGCACGCGCGATTATTGTTTCCCATATTGATTGGATCAAAGGCGAACCGCAAGCGAGCAAAGTCAAATCTTCCGCGAAATCATGTAGTGACTGGTTGTTACATGCAAACATACAGTGGCCGGGGCACGTGATTTATGATTGTGTAGATCAATAATCAGTAAGATCGATCATTGTAAAGTAATGTTATTTGTATTATGCGGGAGGTGGTATTGCGTTGGATGGATTTTAAAAGGGTATTACAGTTGAAACAATTGAGAACTAGACAAATCCAAAGTTTGCATTGCGGATTTTATTTATTTTTGTAACTCCTATAAATAAAAAGGGGCTCTACAGATAATGTTTTACTTATATAAATATGTTATTTACTAACAACTCATTTATTCCAACAATAGGAATAAATCATTCATTCAACTTATATACAGGTTGTTTCCTACAACGCCTTAACTCATTTATTCCAAAGATAAGAAGAAATTGTTAATTTTCCACTTATATTCAGGAAGACGCTTAAAACACCTTAACCCTTAACTCATTTACTCCAAAGATAAGCAGAAATAGTTAATTTTCAACTTATATACAAGATAATTCTTAAAACGCCTTAACTCATAACTCATGTATTACAAAGATAAGAAGAAATAGTTAATTTTCAACTTATATACAAGATGATTCTTAAAATGTACTCATATCTCATTTATTCTAAAGATAGAGCAAGTAATTATTTTTTCACTTCTATAGAGGACTTTTTTTAAAAAGCCTTGACTTACTTTTTCGCGATGAAGGGTAGTAGTAGTAGAGCTATGTGGCCGTTTAACTAGCCACATTTTGGGATTGCGGTTTTAACGTTTTTTACAATCTTAAAATGTCTTACAATGAAGTGTGATAAAAAACAAAGTAAAAAATCGATTTAATTATTCTTACAATCTATTTTGAAGCTTGATTAAAAGTAATTAGATGTTGTTTCTAATCCGTTAACATTTCATTAATTTCTGTATAAACTGACCTGACTGTTTTGGTTTGGTGGCGTTTGAATAGCGATATATGTAATGCAAAATATTCAGAATTCATACTGCTGATCGCTAAACATTTCATTCATTCCGTTATCAATTACACACCAAGCCTGAGCCACAGCTAAACCAATAATTTCCTCGGCGCGTGCGAATTATAACAAAACGTGACAACAACTCAGCCGACTGGAGCTCTCTCATTGTAAAATTCCAGCTCGTCCTCTCTTTTTACGCACGCTTAGAGGATGGTATGTCAAATTGGGCATCCTGCAAGAGCCGTTAAATCGCGGCAACACGAAGTCTAGATGCTGGGGGGTTGCCCGCGTCTTCGTCGGCCGCGGCCACGCGGTCTGCCAGGGAAAAAATGCCTCGAATTCCACAGCCGGTCAAACGAATTTTTCGAACCCCGCCCACCGTCGGCTTTTACGATTCCAAACCCCGGCCGAGTTTTGTGAAAAGGGCCCCCCCAAACACACCGAAATGGCTCTATTAAATTTTAATGCATTTCGCATTAATTAAAAAGTGCCCCATAAACGTGTGAGATTTTTTGTTGTTGGGAATTCTTTCCTAAATTCTTGTCTTGTAGGTTGTTTTATGGGAATCCTAATATCATGCTTAGTTTTAGCATTTATATATATAGCAGTACCATTCTTTGAAGTTACTACACTTTCACTAATTAATCAATTTAATCCATAGTTTCCATTTTACATTGCTTTAATTTGGTTTGTTAAGGCTAATCTGTTTAATATTGTTGCAGTGGAAACTACTTGTATTTTGATTAATATATACTATATTCATATATTTTAAAGAATTCTTTGTCAGTTATACCACGCTTTGTAGTAAATTATTAGTTTTAGCCAAAGTCGCCATCTCATAGTGTTCTAATTCTAACACTTTAACACTTAACGCCAAGTTTCAAAGTTATTTCAATGAAAACCACATGTATTATGAATACTTTATCAAATGTTCATTAAATTTTACATATTATTTGAAACTACTACTTGAACTAATTAATGAATTGTACCTATAGTTTATATTTTACATTACTTTAATTTGAACCTAGAGAAATAATTAATATACTAGAGAATAATACGTAACATCGCATAAGATAATCCGCCCATCACGAGAATTTTTAATTTCCAATAATCCCTAAACTACATTAAATAGCATCTCCCCACAAAAGAAACTTTCAAAAGCGCCGGCAACTTCACATCCTAATAACACCGCCACACACAAACAAGAAGAAGATGCGCCCGAAAAAAGAGCATATTGAATAACAACCGCATTCACTCCTCCCGTTCACGCGGATGATTTTCATTTACATCCCCCGTTGTCCGGCCCGCGCGCTCGATTGACCATCAAAGGTGCACGATCGCAGCTAATGTGGGATTATCGAGGCAATATCCCGGGGCCTCGTTGCAGCCAATGTTTTCATTAGGGGGGCGCACGGCGACCCTAAAGCATTCGTGCTTTATGCGCCGCAATAATCCAGTTACCAGCCGTACAATGGGCAGACGAATATTGTTCGATTTAGCACAAGAATAGAAAATGAGGATGAAATAAACAGCAACGATTGTAAATGTGAGTCTAGCAAGGGCAGGGATTGTAGCTTAAAACGATTGATTGTTTAGAGATTTGTGTGTGCAAGTAATAGTAATTTGTAATGGCTGACGAGCTAGACCAGCGCTGGACTATGACGTTGAAACATGGAACCAAACACAGGCAGCTACAAGTAATAGTAAATGGGGAAGACTCAGTTAAATACGTTAAAGCTAGGAAACTACAATGGGCAGGGCATGTGATCAGGATGACGAAGGACAATATTTAAATTACAGCCCAGCATATTACGAGGCAGTGGTAGACCAAGCACTAAATGAAAGGTGTCACCCTGTCCTTCCATTTCGTTCTTGGTCTAAGAAGCTGAAAAGGTGCAAGTACGAAGCTGAGCGAGTTTTGCGAAAGATGAATGCAAGAGGTTTGTGAAGAAAGCCAAGGCCCACACATGGCTGTAGCGCTAAAGGAAAAAAAAAGAAAGGCCGAGGAGACATTAACTGTCATTCAGTTGACAATAACTTAATAAAAAGGTAACTATAATTAAGGCAGTATGCAAGAAGAACGCAACTGTCATTAATGCAGTTGGAATTGGCTGTATGAGAATATAGTTGCCCATGATGCATCACAAACTGAATGAGATAGTAACTGTCATTAATGTAGTAGGCTATGGGTGTATGAATACTGACATAACTGTCATTGATGCAGTTGGCAATGACTGTATGAGAACACAACTGTCATTGATGCAGTTTGAAATCACTGAAACAGAACATAGCTATTATTGATGCAGATAACGATTATTGTTGGCAATAGCTGTATGAAAATATAACTGTAATTGATGCAGTTATAAATGGCTGAATCGGAACATTGCTATCATTAATGCAGTTCGCAATGATTGTATGAGAACGTAACGGTCATTGATGCAGTTGGAAATAACAGTATCAGAAAATAACTGGCCTTGATGTAGTTGAAAATGGTCATATCAGAATATAGCTGCCATTGATACAGTAACCAATTATTGTATGAGGAAATAACTGTCTTTGATGCTATTGAAAATCACTGAATCAGAACAATTGATGCAGTTGCAAATGTCTGAATCAGAACATAGCTGCCATTGGTGTAGTCAGCAATGAGTGTATAATAACTTAGCTGTCATTTGTGCAGTTACCAATGCCTGTCTGTGAAAAGAACTGTTATTAATGTAGTTAGAAAGGGCTGAATCAACTATATACCATTGACGCAGTTAGTAATGGCGGTGTGAGAATGTAGCAGTCATTTGGGAATGCATGTAGAAGGAAATAATTGTTATTTATGCAGTTGAAAATGGCTGAATCAGAACATAACTATCATGGATGCAGTTAACAGATTGTAAAAGAAAGTAGTTGATGCAATTGGAAATGGCTGAATCAGATTTTAGCTATCATTGATGCAGTTTATAATAATTGTTGCCATTGATGCGGCTATCAAAGATTGTATGATCGTAGTCGTAACCATTCAATAGCAGCTATTTTTGAACAAAGCTATTGCCAGATATAGCTTCGTTAAAAAAATAGCTAATATTGAATGCCGTTGGAAATGGATGAATCAGAATATAGCTATCATTGATGCAGTTAGCAACCATTGTATAAGGACATAGCTATCATTTATGCAGTTGTTAATTACTCTATGAGAATATAACCGTCATTGATTTAATTGGAAATGGCTGAATTAGAACATAGCTATTATTGATGCAGTTAGCAATGATTGTATGATGACGTAGATTTCACTGATGCGGTTGACAATGGCTGCATCTTAAAATAACTGTCATTGTTTCAGTTGGAAATGGCTGAATCAGCACATGGCTATCGTTGATACAGTTAGCAATGATAGTAAGACAATGTAGCTGTCATTGATGCAGTTGCTAATGGATGCATGGGAAAATAACTGTCATCGCTGCAATTGGAAATGGCGGATTTGGAACATAGGTATCATTAATGCCGTTAACAAATGATTTCTTGAGAAAATAACTGCCATTGATGTAGATGTAAATTGTTGAATCAGCACATAGCTGTTATTGATGCAGTTTGGCAATCATTGTATGAGAACGTAGCTGTCATTCATGCAGCTAACAAAGATTGTATGATCGTAGCCCTTATTAATGCAATAACGATTTCCAGTATGAGAAAATAACTGTAGTTGATGCGGTTGGAAATGACTGAATCAGAACATAGCTGTAATTGATGCAGTTAGCAATGCTTGCAACAGACAATAACTGTCATTTATGCAATTGAAAATCGTTTAATCAGAACATAGTTATCATTGATGCGGTTAGAAATGATTAAATAAGAACGCATGCAGTTGGCAAAGGCTGTATGAGAAAATAATTGTCATTGATATAGTTAGAAATAAATAGCTGGATCAGAACATAGTGGTCATTGAAGAATCAGCAATAATTATATGAGCATGTAGCTGATGCAGTAAGCAATGACTGCATAAGAAAATAACTGTTATTGATGCAGGCTATGTAATGGTCAACGGATTCGTAAGGGATGCGTACGTCACTTCAGAGTTGAAAACGAGGGTGAAATCTGAAATATCGGTGAAAGTGATGACGAGAAGGAGGGTGGTATGGAGGAAAGGAATGGGCTGCAGTGTGTTTCGGGTTGAACGACTCGGAAATGGTGGTCTATGATGAAGATCTGAAGTGAAGTGGAAGCCGGTATACTTGGTCTAACAGTTGTGATAAGGGCAGCGCTAGTGAGGACGAAAAATGGAGGGAGAGTTGCAGAGTGCAGGAATAAGAATGGCGCACGGAGATGGCGGATTGCAGAAATGGGAAGCAGCAGCTGGTGTGGACCAACCGGGCTAAGAGGGAATATGAAATGGTATGCGAAAAGAGAAAGCTGTTCCGAGGTGCAAGTTTGTGGAGTGTATGGAAAGGTTAGGGATGGATGATGATGCGTTGGAATGGGTGAGAATTATGTACAAATAGAGGTGCACAAGAATATGGGGGTTAGTCCTCTCCTGTTCAATATTTACACAAGTGAGTTGGAGGAGGTGTTAAGAAGAGGGCACGCGGATTGTGATAGGAGGAACGAAGATGCTGGCGTATGCGTAAGTTTTTGTTTTAACTGCAGACGTAGGTATGGTCACACTTTGAGTGGGTGCAAACAAAGGCGATATTGGCGTGGGGGATGGCGAAGAGAATATGAGAAAAATGGTGGGACGGTTGTACAACTCTGGAGTTCTGCAAGCAATTCAAACCTCGAAATTATTGAACGTTTCCAAAATAAATCACTTCGAACGATACTAAATCTACCACCATACACTTCGAACGATACTAAATCTACCACCATACACTTCGAACTGGTTGCTGCTAGAAGAATCCAATATCTGCTCAGTAAAAGAAGAAGTAAAAGACTTCAGCAAAACCGCCTACGACAACACTCAAATCAATTAGCTACAGGACCCCTGAACTACAATAACATCCGCAGGCTGAAGCGAGTCGATGTGCTGAAGCTGCTCCACCGCTTCTGTTAGTTAATTAGTTGAACCTTGAATTAACACATCAAGGAAGAAGAGACCCTCATTGGAGAGTCGTCCTTTGTTGTATATTTTATTTAGTTTTAAACTACAAAACTTACTGAATGTCGAAAGACATATTGTTAATAAAAATATCAACAATCAAAAGAAAGTTGATTCATTTGGAAATGGCTGAATCAGATCATAGCTATCAATGATGCAGCTAGCAGTGATTGTATGAGGACGTAGCTTTCATTGATTCATTTGGATCATTCAATGGCATTATGAGAAAATAACTGTCATTGATTCAGTTGGAAATAGCTGAATAGGAACATGGTTATTATTGATATCGTTTGCAATGATTGTATGAAATCGTATCGGTCATTGATGTAGTTGGTAATGGTTCTATGAGAAAATAACTGCCATTGATTCAGTTGGATATGGTTGAATCAGTACATAGTTATCATTAATGCAGTTGGCAATATCTCTATGATAAAATAGTTATAATTGATTCAGTTAGAAATAGCTGAGACAAAACGTAGCTATCATTGATGCAGCTGGCACTCAATGTATGAGGACGTAGCTTTCATTGATTCAGTTGGCCATTGCATTATGAGAAAATAACAGTCATTGATTCAGTTGGAAATGGCTGAATCGGAACATGGTTATTATTGATATCGTTTGCAATGGTTGTATGAAAACGTAGCTGTCATTGATATAGTTGGCTATGGTTGTATGAGACAATAACTGCCATTGATTCAGTTGAAACTGGTTGAATCAGAATCATTAATGCAGTTGGCAATAAAATAACTCTATGATAAAATAGTCGTCATTGACTCAGTTAGAAATAGGCGAAACCGAACATAGCTATCATTGTCGCAGATAGCAATCATTGTATGAAGACGTAGCTTTCATTGATTCAGTTGGCAATGGCATTATGAGAAAATAACTGTCATTGATTCAGTCGGAATTGGCTGAATCGAAACATGGTTATTATTGATACAGTTAGCAATGATTGTATGAGAACGTAGCTTTCATTGATTCAGTTGGGAATAGGTTTATGAGAAAATATTTGAAATATTGATTCAGTTGGAAATAGCTGAATAGGAACATGGTTATTATTGATATCGTTTGCAATGATTGTATGAAATCGTAGCGGTCATTGATGTAGTTGGTAATGGTTGTATGAGAAAATAACTGCCATTGATTCAGTTGGATATGGTTGAATCAGTACATAGTTATCATTAATGCAGTTGGCAATATCTCTATGATAAAATAGTTATAATTGATTCAGTTAGAAATAGCTGAGACAAAAAGTAGCTATCATTGATGCAGCTGGCACTCATTGTATGAAAACGTAGCTGTCATTGATGTAGTTGGCAATGGTTGTATGAGAAAATAACTGGCATTGATTCAATTGAAAATGGTTGAATCAGAACATAGTTATCATTAATGTAGTTGGCAATAACTCTATGATAGAATAGTCGTCATTGATTCAGTTAGAAATAGGCGAATCAGAACATAGCTATCTTTGTTGCAGATAGCAATCATTGTATGAGGACGTAGCTTTCATTGATTCAGTTGGCAATGGCATTATGAGAAAATAACTGTCATTGATTCAGTTGGAATTTTCTGATTCGAAACATGGTTATTATTGATACAGTTAGAAATGATTGTATGAGAACGTAACTTTCATTGATTCAGTTGGGAATATGAGTAGAGTTGGTGTATGAGAAAATAACTATCATTGATTCAGTAGGAAATAGCTGAATCAATCATAGCTGTCATTGATGTAATTAGTAATGGTTGTAAGAGAACGTAGTTGTTATTAATGCAGTTGACAATAACTCCATGATAAAATAATCATCTATGATTCAGTTTGAAATGGGTGAATTACATTATTATAGAACATAGTAGTTTTTGATTGATTCAGTTGGCAATGGCATTATTAGAAAATAACTGTCATTGATTTAGTTGGAAATGGCTGAACAGAACATGGTTATTATTGATACAGTTAGTGACGATTGTATGAGAATGTAGCTGTAATTGATGTAGTTGGCAATGGTTGTATGAGAAAATAACTGTCATTGATTCAGTTGAAAATGGTTGAATCAGAACATCAGCTTTCATTGATTCAGTTGTCAGTGGCATTATGAGAAAATACCAATCATTGATTCAGTTGGAAATGGCTGAATCGGAATATGGTTATTATTGATACAGTTAGCAATGATTCTAAGAGAACGTAGCTGTCATTGATGCAGTTAGGGATGGGTGTATGAAAAAATATCTGTCATAGATTCAGTTGGAAATTGCTAAATCAATCATAGCTATTATTGATGTAATTAGCAATGGTTGTAAGAGAACATAGTTGTTAGTAATGCAGTTGACAATAACACCGTGATAAAATAGTCATCATTGATTCAGTTTGAAATGGCTAAATCAGAACATAGCTATCAATGATGCAGCTAGCAATTATTGTATGGGGACGTAGCTTTCATTGATTCAGTTGGCAATGGCATTATGAGAAAATAACTGTTATTGATTCAGTTGGAAAACTCGGAATTGGAACATGGTTATTATTGCTACAGTTAGCAATGATTGTATGAGAAAGTAGCTGTCTTTGATGTAGTTAGTAATAGTTGCGTGAGAAAATAACTGTCATTGATTCAGTTAAAAATGGTTTAATAAGAACATAGTGGTCATTACTGCAGTTGGCTATAACTCTATGATAAAATAATCATCATTGATTTAGTTAGAAATGGCTGAAACAAAACATAGCTATCCTTGATACAGCTAGCAATCATTGTATGAGGACGTAGTTTTCTCATTGATTTAGTAGGTCATGGCATTATGAGCAAATACAATCATTGATTCAGTTGGAAATGGCTGAATCGGAACATGGTTATTATTGATACAGTTAGCAATGATTCGATGAGAATGTAGCTGTCATTGATGCAGTTAGGGATGGGTGTATGAAAAAATATCTGTCATAGATTCAGTTGGAAATTGCTAGATCAATCATAGCTATCATTGATGTAATTAGCAATGGTTGTAAGAGGACATAGTTGTCAGTAATGTAGTTGACAATAACTCCATGATAAAATAGTCATCATTGATTCAGTTTGAAATGGCTAAATCAGAACATAGCTATCAATGATGCAGCTAGCAATTATTTTATAAGGACGTAGCTTTCATTGATTCAGTTAGCAATGGCATTAAGATAAAATAACTGTGATTGATTCAATTGGAAATGCTGAATCGGAACATAGTCATTATTGATACAGTGAGTAATAATTGTTTCAGAACGTAGCTGTCATTGATGTAGTTGGCAATAATTGTATGAGAAAATAACTGTCATTGATTCTGTTGAAAATAGTTGAATCAGTACATAGTTGTCATCAATGCAGTTGGCAATAACTCTATGATAAAATAGTCATCATTTATTCATTGTATGAGGACGTAGCTTTCATTGATTCAGTTGGCCATGGCAATATTAAAAAAATAACTGTCATTGATTCAGTTGGAAATGGCTGACATGGTTATTATTGATACAGTTAGTAATGATTGTATCAGAACGCAGCTGTCATTGATGTAGTTGGCAATGGTTGTATGAGGAAATAACTGTCATTGATTAGTTGAAAATGATTGAATCATGAAGAACATAGCTGTCTGTGCTGAAATTCGCAATGATTGTATGAAAACGTAGCTGTCTTTAATGCCGTTGGTAATGACTGTATGATAAAATAACTTTCATTGATGCAGTTGGAAATGGCTGCATCAGAACATAGCTGTAATTGATGCAGTTATCAATGATTGTATGAGAGCGCAGCCAGCATTAATGCAGTTGGTAATGACTGTATGAGGAAATAACGGTGATTAGTGCAATTGCATATGGCTGAATGAGACCATAGTTGTCACTAATGTTAGGAATTATTGCATAAGAACGTAGCTGTCCTTGGTGCAATTAGCAATGGTTGTGGGGTAAAATAACTGTCGTTGATGCAAATAGCCGAATAGTTCTCATTGATGCAGTTACAACTGATTGCATGAGAACGTCGCTGTCATTGTTATAATTAGCAATGAATTTTATCAATGCCATATATTTTATTCAATCAAAAGAATGACATTGAATACATATGATTAAACTTTATATTTTTCGGTTGAAACAGTTGAAGTTGATATCTCTATACATAATTGCATCCCACGCTAAGGAAATTATTTTTTTCCCGTCACTTTTGGCTACAATGTGTGCTGATCATATCGATGAGTTACTGAATTTCGTGTTCGTTTCCGGACGAGATCACAGCCCATTGTCGCCGGCCGCGCAAAATATCGTGATAAACCGCGCGTTCGATTTGCGGACTTTTGTGTTGCACCCATTGTGCTCGACAATCACCCGGCCACACGCGCGCCCGTCCCGCTGAAAACGAAGCCCCGTTTCAGCAGAAGTTTACTGCTATCGCTGAAGGCACTCCAGCCAACTAATTCTAAAAATATGCACACTGTCCCTGCGGTGGGCATTGTTAGTGCAGTCATAGAGTGTGAACGCGTGCACTGGAAAATTGATTTATTTTAAATAAAATGGGGAATACATATACTACAATGTTAAAAAGTTTTGAAACCGAGTTGTATTTAAGAAAAATAATGCTATATACAATATAGACAATATTGAAATTTTGCTAAAGCTTTTGTGCATACTTTAATTTCAATTTTATTCAACAGTTTAAATTAAAATACAAATATTAACAATATTTACAATTTTTCTATTGATTTAAAATAACACGTCCTGATAAATGACACTATACTTCTCAGCAAATGCAATAGTTTTTTCTTATGTGACATTTCTAATTGCGTGAAACTGAGCAAGATATTGGTTATATAGTTTTTGTTCCTTTTAACTTACGTATGTTTGGAATTTGTCTTATTTCCGACTCCAAGTTAAAAAATATACCCTATATATAGTATAAGTTCACTAAAACTAATGTACCTCGCTAAATTGGGGCGAAAATTATATTAATTGTTTTAATAAATCATCTCTTCATAGCTTTATCCTGAAACATATTGCTCCACTGTTTTGGTAATAACAATGTCAAAACCTTATTAAACAAATCAAAATTAAAGATTGCTTCATATAATTCTGTGGCTGTTTGAAGGAAGCTGATAAGTAAATTTTACTAACTTATTCATATTTCAACAAATTTCCATACATTCACTCATTAATAAATGGGATTATTAATTTGGAATTGTAATAACCCCCGAGTTTCATTTCCATTTATAAATTATTACTTTTTACTTTATGTCCGTATGACATTATCTAGTTTCCTGTATCGTTATATATATATATATATATATATATATATATATATATATATATATATATATATATATATATATTAAACTGTATAACTATTTCTAAATGGAAAATTAGCATTGTGTATTACGGTGTTGTTATTGTTAAGTGAATTTATTATTATTCCGCCGCTATATCATTTTCTACATGTGTGTATGACACTATGTAGTTTGTGTCTGCATCGAAAACGATATAAGAAACTAGATAATGTCATACGGACTTAAGAGATAATGTGGTAATTTAAAGTCAAGTGGAATAATTGAGCTGAGATATATCAGTTTTTGGCAAATAGTCACAGAATTTTATTTTATTATTCATTCAAGGGAAAAAATGAATAATTTTTTGGTTAAAACATTTGAAATTTAACTCTTACTGACTGTTATCTGTAAGATATATTTTGTAAATTATTAGTTAGACATTATTAAGTTAGTACCAGCATCTACACCATACCGAACTTGTTTATTTTTGTTTGAATTCTTCTTGTTGTTGTTCTTTATTATTATTTTTTTTTGTGTTCAACCTGTAAAGATCTCGGGAACTTGTCGCGGCGCGTTGCATGATCGACGGCCCGGCAGGCATTGTGTTCCGACTCGAAGGAGGCGGCGAGCGCGCGAGTGAAAAGGCACTTAAAAACGAAACGGCGATCACACGTGTTCCGTAATAATCTGTCTCATTAACATATTATGTTCGCCTTTGAGGTCCCCGTGTGCCGACCACAGTTTGATTTCATTGATTAGGTTTTCATTCCCCATGCACCGGCCGGTAATTACACTTTACGGCCTTCGGGGCCCGCTGGCCCTTTTTTCGCGCCATTGTTGGTACAAATCGAATGTTTTGTGTCTGAGACACACATACAGACATATACACATATACATTTTTCGCGGTATTTGAAATGCCCGACTTTGAGACGAGCCGCGATAGCAATAACAAGCTTGTTTCAATTGGGGATCCAATTAGACAAGAATATCATTTCGCGGGGATTATATAAAAGCTCGAGTTTGTCTTATGTAAATATGACAGACGTACGGGCCCACGAGATATGTATATTTCAGTTCTAATTAATTCGTGGGCTTAGTTCAATAATCAGCTTTCGCAGATATATAAGTCCTAGAGGGAAGTATTCATTATCATCGTGTCACTGATTACATCAAAAATGTATATAATATACTCCATACTTCTATTTTTAGACGTTATAATATTAAATATTACTCAACTCAATAATTGCAAACTAAAGAAATATTTGTCCACGTTTCCAAACATGGTTCATGATTAATATGATTGTTACAATATAGCACATATAGCGCAGTGGTTAGCACCCCCGCTTTACGAACGTTCGGCCCAGGTAATCGGTACCATTTATCGTTAGGATACAATTAACGATAATTTAGAAAACTTTATGCAACGATTTTCGGTAGTAGCAAGTCCTGACATGCACATACACTAAAGGTGCTTTCGTTTAACATTAATAGTCGCCCGGAGCGTCCTGTATCGCTCCAAGTTTTGCGGTCGTGCGGCCGATTGTAAGGGATGACGTAGAATTGTGCGCATTGAGGAAGTTTGCACTACAAATAGAACAAGAGACAATAAGCCCGGAGCAGCATACAGTGACGAAAACAGCTTTGCATACGACAGAAGGATCCGCAGGTCGATGCCAGTTACAAATTGTAACGTTCACGCTCTTTAATTTCTGAAATGGATTCACCGACCAAAATCAATTTGGTCCTTATTTTGCATATACGAGCACCCTAAATTTCCTTTAGCTCCCCCATTTAGGGACGCTGAGATTGGGAAATGATCCGACACACACTAGTCTCCGAATTTAAAACCTTGTAGTAACGATATCCATTTATCTTCCACTACTATATAATCTATTCCTGAATAACCTCTGCCTCCTCTATAAGTGTATTCGCCTTTTGTTATTTCACTTTTATACTGGCAATAAAAAATAAAACGAAACTTTTCCGTTCTTAAGTCTAAGGATCGGCAATGGTGACCTCAACCTCTACACCAGGCTCAATAGAGATGGATGTGATCTACTTGACGATCTCAGGCCTTCCCAATCATCCTCTTACAATCCAGTTAGGATTGTGAGGTTCTCTTGCTCTACCCATTCCAACCATCATCTTCTTTCGGCGTTAACCACTTTCTTCTTGTTTTTGCGTTATAATCACTCTCGTTCTTCATTTAACATCACAACGTTTGCTTCTTAATGCGTTCCAGTCCCCTCCAACGACACCACGATTTTATGTTCCCTGGCACTTCCACATGAAGTTAGCCGGCATTATCTTCTGAAGACGCTCCTTCTACCACTTGGGTTACCAACCGTCCTCCTTTTTGCATATAATGTCCTCCCATCCTCGCTCTTGTTAAAATGTCCTCATTTTTCTCATTTATTACTATTTATTTCATATTTGGACTATTTAATGTATGGGAAATGTACCGCCTTTAAAGCACACTAAGCTCCACCATGCTGTCTACGGTTGGGATCCTGGGTTGTCAGGATTGTTTGTCGCCTGCATAGTGTTTTGGCTGTGGTTGTTGGTATACATCTCCTTACTTCTCATCTATTGCCTATCCGGTTGGGTCTTGTATGGTGTGTAGCAGTTTGGGTCTCTTCGTGCCCAGGCAGGCCTTCACCTGTACGGTCGTTGTTTCGCTCATTGTGCGTAGGTTGGCCCGCTGTCCCCTCTGGTCTTCGCCTCGTTTTGAGCCTTGCTTTTAATTAGGCAACGGTAGCCTTCCGCGGCGTGTCCTTCTGCTTTGTAGAGGGCGCAGAAGGCTGTTGAAGTGACTTCTCTAATGATCCTCGATGTCTGTCCGTGGGTGGTTTTTGTGGTGTTTCGGCAACTTATTCGTTATCTTCCCTTCTCCTCTTTCCAGAGGCGATATAGCTTTCCTTTTAGCTGTTTGAGTTGAGTGACTTTCTTCCTCCGTGTCCGGATAGCCAGCCTTCACTATTATTCACTCGACTATCGATTCCCTGCGATTCGAGGGGTTTCTGCTTGGTTCTACCTCCATTTATCTGTTGTTCGTTGAGGCCCTGAGTGTTACGCCGCTTCCTCCAAATAGTTTAATGTCTTCTACGGGCTCTTCCGTGTTTGCTTCTTCTACGACGTAGTCGACTGATGGTCGGGGGCCAACGCGATGCCCTCACCGAACAGTGCTGAGGTCTCCCTCTGTACAGTACACGATTACTTATTTTTGTCCTTGTCCATAAGTTTCTTTTATTCCAGGGTAAAAGTAGTGACTTTCCTTGATTGTATACTGTGGTCATCATCGTAATTATTTCACTCAATGGTGTCCTCTACTTTGCTTCTCTTTACAAGTTTGTATTCTTTGTCACTTGTCCCAGTTTTCGGATTTTCGTGGATGGGTCGACTCACATCGCCTAAGGCATATTCCAAATTTTAAGGTGCCATCACTAGCACTCGGCGTTCTCGTTGGAGGAAATCACCCCATCCAGGTACTGAATACTGTTAACCCGACGCATATTGAATTTCTGACTGGATTCAGCTCGTTGGGCCAGGGGCCACTCAGACTTGGTTGAATCATCATTTCGAGCCAAGATGGCACCCCGACCCCCACTGCTGCAAACGGGTAGCTCCGTAGGGCGTGGGGCGAATTCCTACCTGAACATTGTTGTTGTTGGTAGTCCACTCACGATATTGGCATCTACTCGCGGTCGCCTAGCCGTCTGCGTGAAGCCACCGTCCCGGCCAGATCTGGTGAACCAGCTGTTCTTCTCCGCGGCTCAGGCATTGTCTGGGTGTTGGTGATTTCCCCCTTCTCCTTCCAGTACCCGCTCAATCACCCCTAATCTAAACCCCGTCAGCGACCCGTCCTCCTTTTGAAATAAGAAAAGTTGGCAACCCTATCTACCACCTATATTTCCATGAAATCCACGAACACTAACTTTCTAATTAGTTCTATCAGTTTTAATATAAGTGGGATGACCACGAATTTGTGGTCAGAATCTATCTCAGCTCCATAATGCGTTTTTATAGATAATGTGCTGGCTTTAAACCTTATTTTGATGATAATGAAATCTATTTGGTATCTATTGATGCCGTTTATTGAATCTTGGGATCGCAGAGGGTGGTAGCCTCTACTACTGCTTAGGAAGTCACGCCACTACGAACCCCAGTTGTATGCAAGTAGAATGAAAGTTGGGTGAATATTGTGAATATAATGAATGTGTGAGTGGATGCCGAACCCACCCGGCTATCGTGTCGTTGTCAAGATTCTGCGTAGGGTCAAACAGCACTTCTATCAGTTCTATAAAACCGGACTCGCTAGTGTCCAGCAAGTACGGGGACCTAGGCTAAATTGTACGGGTCGAGTGGAATGATACCCACAGTAAATAGGATCTCAAAGCTAAAGTTAGCAGCCTAAACCCACAGCTGCGTGGCTAAGGTAAAGCATTGCTCAATGATATAGCGGAATCCAGGAAATGGCGCACCTCGGTTTCACTAGCCTTCTTCTGGTACTGCCGGGCTCTGCTAGGAGTTATGGATATTTCCTTAGTTCCTCCATGGGACCGAAGAATGAACGAAAGTATGGAATCAAAAGGCAATGACGCTATCTCCCGTACGTCCAATTTAAAGGGGGATGATAACCTTACGAAAGGCATGAATATACCTACGGTACTGCCAAGTATCCGTCTCTCTCATCTCATATGATGTGACCTCTGGATAGTTAGTTCTGGATAGTTGGCTGGAGGGTAGCATAGCTACAGACACTTAGGCCTCCTGATGATGATGTGACCTCACAAACGGCATGAATATGCCTACGGTAACATAACAGGAAGATGAACGGAGCAGCGATGGAGAAATCGTCAAAGATCTTAAGGGACCCTAAGAGGAATATGTGCGGCTCTACTAAAAGAGGGTGAAATACCTCAATAAGTCGAACTTATCTGTAGAAGAAGGCAGGGTAACGGCATTATAGCCTTACAAACCCCTTAAGGACTCCAATCCAAATAAGCGAGATTTGATTTCTCACTCCTGAGAGGAGCCAGGCCAAAAGTCCTAAAGGTCTTCAACACGAGACCAAAACCCAGAACATGAAGCGAGGTAAAGGACTGAAAGGCATTCATAGCCTACAACCAGCCACGCTTCGGCGACATACAGGTAACTAGCCACCCTTGTAAAGGTGGGAATCACCTTGAAAGGCTTCCCATAGTCCCAATGACAGGGGAACAGACCAAATGTGTACAAATAGCCATTCCGCCATATTCGGAGGGTAGTAGGGACAATTCTAGCCCGCTTTCCTACAGGCGCACTAGCGACCAGGATGGCTTGCGTTAACCTTGGTTTCATTGTTATCTTTATCGGCCGTTGAAGCATATCCTTGAATAACGTTTACTTTTCTTAAATCGCTGTGTAGTTGTAACTATAACTCGGCTCGAGATTGGTAAAATATTTATTACCGATTTTTCAATTTCTCAGTCTACCTGAAATGCCACTCCGTGTACCTGAAAATGTATTTTTCATTCCTTCTTCATAATATGCCGCTGTTTAGTCATCTAGTTTAGCGAACCTAGGTGGCTTAACAGTGCCATATTACGAAGTAAGAATAAAAAATATATTTTCATGTAATGATTACTCTAGAAATCATCTCATATTTCTATCTTTAATCCGTCCCGTGAGGACCTGAGTGATATAATAGTTTATAATAGAGATTATAATAGTTTTTTCTTCTTCCGTGTCTAAACTGCTTTCTCTGTCATCCGCTCTCATCTCTGCCAGAGCCTTCGAGTGGTAGTTTTCTCATCTGTCCTGTTTCTGGTTGTCGGTTCTGATCTCCCCATGTAGTTTTTCCATCTCCATTGCCTGGAGTTCAGTTGGGACAACATTTGCGACTACCAACACTGCCTCCCTTGCCGCGATTCTAAACGCACTCGCTGATACCCTTAGAGTTGCGCTCGCCGTTGGACCAACATCATTTACTTAGTCCTTTCTATTTTCGCTCCGTACGTCATTATGCTATTCTACACTCGCGCCTATATCCTCCGCTTTCTCTCGCGCGGACCTGTATATTCACATCAAGCGTCCTAACACCGTCACCACCAGGCTAGCCCTTCTAGACACCTAGGCCACGTGTGCGGTGAAGGTCATATCTTGGTCGATTGTGATCCTGCGATACTTGTCGCATTTCTTAGGTGTAAACGTCTCCCCTGGACCGTGAAGCAGACTTGTTCACTCCGTCTTTTGCCTACCGCAATCCGTTAGCCATCCACTAACCCTAGCAAGGCTCTCATATGCCACTTTCTGGACTGCTGTCACATCCCGTGCCGTGATCACGAGAGCCAGATCATCGGCATAGCTTCTATCTTTAATATATTCATTTCTAAGGTCACGTTATTTTCGGTAGATGCCTTGAAATTCTATGTTGCTAGTTTTAGATATTTTTCAAGAATTTTTGGTCTAGTATGGTCGTGTAAGCACTCTTAGGGCCTAAGAATCTTTCCTTCGATGTTTTCCTTCTGATGATTTACTTCTCCAGTATTGTGAGATTCTTCATAATTTTCCTGGTCGTATGAATTTCACAGGGTGACGACCGAGAAGGCCCTACCTTGTGTTTTTCCTTCTCTGTCGGCTCTTGGTATCCGAAGTCTATCACCAGTAGTGTTATAAGTTTAGTTTTCGATATTCATGATTCATCCCTTATGGATGCTCTAGGGAGCCCTTAATGCAGTCTCTAGTTGCTTTCTACATTCCGATTCCGTTGACCATTCCTCGTTCTTCCGCGTTTTGCGAAGATTTCTCCATTCGGGGATAATAGTCCTTTACTCACTCAGTACGCTCGTTCATATTCGTTAGGGCTGTTGGCCGACTGAGGGGGAGCGCTTATACCCGCTCTTTCGGTTGCCAGAGCCTCTTTAGTTATCAAACAGGATCCGTGGTGGATCCTGTTAGATAACCAAAGATAACATGCAAACGAATATGACATTGGGGATCTGGTTTCTATTTTTTCAACCCCTTGCATCCCCAGTTTATATGTGTAAAAATTTGGAATCTTTTTGTGTAAGATCGGGATGTCTGTGTGAAGCCAATATTATTTATTGTATGGAGTCGGTACTGCGAGAATGGTATATAGTCCCTATTTTTATAACTATAACTTAATAACTATTTTTTCAACAAAAAATACCCTTATTTAAAGTTATAACTAACGTTATTTGAGGCTTCAAATCGCTATTTTGCTAAATAGTTAAGACAGCGGAAGAAAGAATGCAAACTAACCAGTTAAGGAACGCTGCAAGCGCAACTATAATACTGTATACTATTACTACAAATAATTATTTGCTGTAAATTGCTATGAAAAATAAGCATGATGTACTGTGGCGCGCGCGTTTTACTGCTGAGAATTGCACGGGTGATTTTTGCGCGCGCGGACACAAAGCGTCGCAGTCTTCGTTTAATTATCTTTCAGAGACGCGTATTATATTAAAAGACGGAATCCTCTTTCGCATTCCAACACTGTTTGTAACCAAAAATAAAAGACCGCGCGCGGAAATGCTTGGCACTAGCGAAGGTAATTAAACATGCCGAAACAGTAATAGCCAATAGTACCCGTAATGTGAAAATATAAGCACTATAATTATTATATTGTTATATACAACAAGGAGCTTAAAATGAATCATTTGGAGCATATAAGCGATTTAATGTACCGGCACAGAATAATTTATAGTCGCTTTATTATCGTTTTTGTTTTATTCAAAAAAAAATAATAATAAGAATAATGGTTTTTTTTATTAGCAACTGGTGCTACTATATATACATTAAATATAGAATACATAATTTACATTTTTCTTTTCTTCGAATTATCTAAAATTCAAATACAAAATACACATTAAATAAAAATTGTTGTATAATTGTATAATAATTGTACCCTATTTGTATATAAAGCTCGTTTTAGACAAGACAATTTCTTGATTCAAACGTTAAGGTCGTTTTAGACAAGACAATTTCTTAGCTGAAAAGTTGTTCAAGAAATGAATTCATATATCCTCCTCCCATACAATTTGTCCTTGACAAATAGAACGCCTTATATTTTTCCATTCGATCTACCATCCAATTCAATATTTCAAATAATTTGCTGTATGGTATGAGACAATTTAGATTGTTTCGCATCTTGAATAACTTTTGAGTCGAGAAATTGTCTTGTCTAAAACGACCTTTAGTAAAGATGCGAGACAATCTAAATTATATTGTATGGTACAGCAAATTATTTGAAATATTGAATTGGATGGTAGATGGAATGGAAAAATATAACGCGTTCTATTTGTAAAGGACAAATTGCATGGGAGAAGGATATATGAATTATTTTCTTGAACAACTTTTGAGCTAAGAAATTGTCTTATCTAGAAACGACCTTAACCACTCGAGATATTGTGTGAATTCATCCTCACTAGCTGAGCTACACTGATGAGATCTAATAAGATCGATATCTAGATATGTAGATTGCTAAGAGGTTTTATACATTAAATATAACAAACTTTTTTTATCTACACAAATGTATGTGTTTAAAATAAACACTTATTTAATTATGATAAGTAGAATATGATCCTTATTACATATACAGGATGTTCCTAAAGTATGGAATAAATTCGATAAAACCTTTATTTATGATTTTTAATTTTAGTTAAGTTTACATCACACGCCCCACGGATTTAGAATATTTAAAGACGAACTTTGGGATCGTCTATTTCGGTTTAAGGACTTTTTTTGAGTAGATACTGCTGCGTGTTGCTCTGTTAGTTTCACGTCTGGATACAATTTGGAATATGCTGTATGTAGTAGGCGATTGTGATGTCCATATGCATCTATTAGACCCAATTCACACATAAGCGGCGTCGGGCGGAGGTGCGGTGTAGGCGAGGTGCAGGCGCGACGCCACACAGGCGATTGTGATGTCCATATGCCGTGCAGGGGTGGACATTGCACCTTATGTTTACATAGAGGCGGCGTGGAAGAGTTATGCTCGCCTCGCAGGCACCGTGTTTCAGGCGAAGAGGAGAAGGCGCGGTGCCGGCGCGGCGAGAGGCACGACGCTTTCACGGCCACTCTATATAAACATGTGGGGCAATGCCCACCCCTGCACGGCATATGGACATCACAATCGTCTGTGCGTCGTCGCGCCTGCACCTCGCCTACACCGCACCTCGCCTGACGCCGCTTATGTGTGAATTGGGCCTAATAGATGCATATGGACATCACAATGTGTGAATTGCGCCCAATAGAGACAAATAAGAACCACACAGTACTGAAGGCAACCCAGAAAGCAGCTCAAGCTCAAGCTCAGGTGACGAGGCACGGGCATTTGCCTCGTGTCTCTCGCTCGCCGGCACAGCGTCTTCGCCTCTTCGCCTAAGACACGGTAGGCGAAGAGGCGAAACTCTTCCACGCCGCCTCTTTGTAAACATAAGGTGCAATGTCCACCCCTTCACTGCATATGGACATCACAATCGCATGTGCGAAGTCGCGCCTGCACCTCACGCCTCCGCCCGACGCCGCTTATGTGTGAATTGGGCCTTATAGTGCCAAGGTACTTTACCTGCCTTTTTATCTGGAATGTTTCGCCCTTCTTAATGACATCGATGACAGACTGCACACCTGCCATCTTCGAAAAGAGCGACTTCTGTTTGGCTACAGCAATTTTAGGCTCGCTATCCGTCATCCAGTCTGCCATCGCTTCCTTGATCTTGTTTACCGTGTTCTCAAGGTCCCGTCCGCGGACGATCAGGGCCATGTCGTCCGCAAACACCACATCTATTACATCGTCTGGCAATATGATTCCGAGTGAGTCGTCCTACGCGACGTCCCGCAGGAGCGGGCCAAGTACAGACCCCTGTGGAACGTCGCCCGTCAACTCATAGCGAGTTTTTACGCCATTTGTGATGGATGTCAGTTCCCGATTACTGAGATATTTTTCGATAAGTCTAGTTAGCAGTTTTGGAGTCCCCTTTTTCCTCAGTGCTTGCATGATGGTCAGCCACTGCAGTTTAATGCATTCGCAATGTCCGTGGTGACCATCATGCATTATTTTTTTTACGCAATTTGTGATGGTTGTTAGTTCTCGTTTACTGAGATATTCGTCGATAAGTCTAGTTAGCAGTTTTGGAGTCCCCTTTTTCCTCAGTGCTCAAATGATGGTCAGCCATTGCAGTTTAATGCATTCGCTATGTCCGTGGTGACCATCATGCATTATTTTTTTTACGCCATTTGTGATGGTTGTTAGTTCTCGTTTACTGAGATATTCGTCGATAAGTCTAGTTAGCAGTTTTGGAGTCCCCTTTTTCCTCAGTGCCTGCATGATGGTCGGCCATTGCAGTTTAATGCATTCGCAATGATGATGACCATCATGCAGTGTCTCTTTGTTCGCAATGTTCCCCAGTTAGCCTCGTCTACCATCTTCTGGCCCTCAAGGATCACGTCCGTGGTGTATTTCCCATTTGTGAAGCCGAACAGGCTCCTGTGGACCCCGCCGGTCGTCTCCAAGGCACGGTTCGTGTCTTTCTATAATCTTTGCTATGCCGTTAAGACAGCGGAAGACTGTCGGGCCCGTTGCTGGATCCCCGGCTTTAGGCCGCAGGACCAGATTGACCTTCTTTCATCTCGTTGTAAAATTGCCCGTTTAATGACAAGCTTTTGCAACCTTAGCTAGGCTATCAGCTAGTTCTGGTCCTGCTGCCTTATATATATATATATATATATATATATATATATATATATAAGGTAGCAGGTACACTTTCATTACAGTTGCCAGCACGTTCTCCTCACTCCATTCTGGTTGGGGTGGTTCTGCATCCCCTTGGTCTTCCAGCTCTGTAATCGTCTTTGGGTTTTACTTTTGGCCAGGTGGGAAGAAGGCTGCCACCACCTCCTTCGTGTCTCCAAGTACCGTCGCCCAGCACCAGACGGGCGAGCTGCGATTTTCTTCATCACCAGTCTATAGGGGAGACCATACGAGTTATCATCGACCTCTCTACATATCTGGGGTCAGCATGCGTCCTGGCTGGTCTCAATGGTCCGCCTGAACTCCTTTTCGCCGTAGTCGGTATTGGTCCCGACGTGATTCAGTTTGGGCCTCGGCGGCACTTGCGATTTGTTCCGTTCTTCTTGCCCGGTTGGCCACTCGTCTTGCATCTGTTACCTGGTGGTTCCACTAGTAGGTGGTTTTGCAAGTTCTTAGGTTACCTAGCTGCCTGGTTAGCTCTTCTATAAGTGTATTTGGGTCGTTGCTTGAGAGTTTGGGCGAGTGCTTCAGCATTACCCTTACAAATTCTGCGTCCATTTTATTGATGGCCCATCTCCTCTGTTGTCTGTCCTGGTATGGTGGCTGGATGTCCACTCTGCTAGATGTTATGTCGTACATTATGTGTCGGTGATCGCTTTAGGATTCTTCATCAAGCACCTTTCAGTCTCCCCATTAGCTACATTGGCGCGAGAGTGTTATTTATTAAGGACGCCGACTCTCAGAAAAGTCGGCATCCCTCATCTCCTTCGAATGCAGGAACTGGTGGGCTGCTCTGCCCGTGCCGACGTTTGCTTGTATGATGATTATAGTGTGGTGATGTGTGGGTGTCCCACTTCGCCAGCATCCATTTTCCTAGTTTCTTTCAATGCCTTCCGTTTGAGGGGGCACCATAAGCCTCCTGCAGCGTAGGCATCGCACACCCTGATCTCGACTTCTTCTTTTAGTAAACCTTTTATGGCCTCCTCCATCTCAGCCTCTATTGTAAATATATCCAGCCTTCGGAAGTGAAAGTCCTTGGTCTCCTTATTCTCGATTCGGTGCCCGGGACCTTGCTTGCAATTTCCTCGCATATCCTGTCTACCTCGTTTATACTTCCCCTGACCTCCCAACGGAGTTCTCGGTTCTCTCTATGCGGTTTATATTGTTTGTTCCTATACCTGTTCATCTAACACTTTGGACCAATTCCGCATATGATATGCATGCTTCACTGTATAAAAAGTACAATAATACAACAGAATAAAGCTACACAGGACCGTTGTCCTGGGACGTAACTGCATGTATCGTTATACAGCATGGTAAAAATAACTATCTCTTTTATTGTCAAAACTCACCTGCATCCCAAAACTAAGAGAACATTTAAAAATCGAATCAATTCTATTCGATTTCCATTATAGCACTATAGCAGACTAATCCACACATTTTTCTAAACATGATGATTCGCACATTCAGTTGACTGTCGTAATTGATTAAATGAACCATTTGCAAATAATCGGGTATTGTTCGATCTCAATTATATCAAAGTAGCGTTTATAATTAGAAGTAAGCAGCAGCATATGAAATTTTAAAAATGTACATATAAATTGAATGATAACACATGAGGCGCATGTGCATATCCTTAACTAGGGACTTAACTGCTTGATTTCGGCCAGTTAAATAGTGGACGTTTAACTGGACCTTAACCAATAGCTAAATTGTGTAACCGATTACTTAACTTAATTGACGATTAAAACTTTAAATAGCCAACGTGCATTTCACTTCTTATTTTTACTTCAGTTGAGTTTCATTATGAATTTTGGATTGGAAGTTTTTTTCTCCACATCAATTATTCGTTCCATACTCTCTACGACCTGTTGCTCGGTACAATTTCTTCTCTTGGGGGCCACCTGGCTGCTCGCATTTATCAATTCCCCGGGTGAATTAATCAGATTGATGCGTTTTTAAACTGGCCGCTTAATAAATGGTTAATAAAAGGAGTGTTAATTTATTTGGTGCGCGGCGCACAAGTGACAGATGATATATTTAGTGCATCGGAGTGTTAAATGATATATGCGCCGGTTGGCCCGCGGGGGGGCGACGGGTTTCGCTGCCCCCCTGCGACACGCCGTCCGTATAACTCACGGCGATCGCACTAATTTTTATAATTATTACCAGGGGGGCCCACAAATGGCTTAAACGGTACTCGCGCTTGATAAATAACGGCTGCTTTATTGAGTAATTACACATTCATCACTTGTCACGTTACCAATCACTGCGGTATATCAAGGATGATAATAATGGCTTCTATCCATCATTTTATAACAAATATAAATTTTATCAAATACAATTTCGCCTTTAGTTCTGATACACTACGGTGCTGATGAAACGAAATGTACGTAATTGGTATACAAAGAGAAATTTAATGACAATTAATCGCATTTATTTTAATGTTTAAATTAAGAGTTAACTGTAGCCCGTGATTACATAGGTACCGGCACATTTAAATGTTACCTGAATTGCTTGACTTTGGACCGATATCATTAGATAAGTGTTGTGTGAATCACAGATTATAAATTGTCCTTATGAAAGTAATCTACTTATAACATAATTCTAATTATAACAAATTTAAAATTAAAATTACTTCGTATTAATTAGATTCTTCCCTCCTTCTTCGCCGCGAGGTTTGTGGTTGTGACTCTTCCTCGGGATGTGGGTATTGGGGGTTTGTGTTTTCTATTTTCTGTGCCCGTGTTATTTGTTGTGTTGTTTTATTCATCGTCTATTCTATTTTGATTTTGATGTTTTGCAGTAGGTTTCTAATTTTTAGTTCGAATGGAATGTATGCCATTTAATGTCCTTGTTTAGTTCGTTGAATTGTTGTATTGTGTATTATTTCGGTTTAATAACAAAATAAACCTAATATAAAAACTACAGAAATGATGGTATCAGTACCTATCTATGATTCAACATTTCCAAAAATTAAGTTAACACGCCTAGGGTACAATAAGACTAACACTGTAGCAAGAAAAGTATCAGTACCTATCTATGATTCAACATTTCCAAAAATTAAGTTAACACGCCAAGGGTACAATAAGATTAACACTGTAGCAAGAAAAGTCAAAATGTAACGTCTTTGAAGGGCAGCATTAAAATCGTTGAAGGGCTGCGGGTTACTGATCCCTTATCTAATCTATGTGTGGCGTTTCTAATAAAATCCAGATCTTCAGTGGTTACGCCACTGGATATAATGAAATTATTCATATAAGTTGTAGCCTGCAGGACGAGTGTGTTTCATCATAAAAAGCTCGCGGGCAGGATCAAAGTGCGAGGGTGTTGGATGAAAGCGCGTATTTATGGTGATAATAACAACTTATGGATTTTAGAACGGTGGGGCTCGTGTTGTCGGGTCGCCTGGCATAATGGTGAGTAATGACGGCGACGGAATGCGCACACGAGCCTCCGAGGAAATCATGATCTCTGTGCGAGCAGCGGACACTCAATCTCTTGAAAAGAACAATGGCGACATGTGTGGGCCACGCGGGGCCGCCTAATTGACCAGCAGGAGGGCCCCGCGTGTGATTAATATCCGCGCGAGACAACCAACCATCTCATTACAGATCGGAAACTTTTTACCCCAAAAGAAAAAAATCTCACACACAAAGTCACAATACGATTTGTTTGGGGATATCCGAGAGGGCTGATAAATGGTGAGGCGGCGTGTTTACAAGCAATTGACCGACATCTCCCCGGCCATTGTCGCCATTCAGGGGCAGTGACAGCGGAACAACGCTTTGCGGCGGGCGCGGGCCCTTTGAGCGGCACCGACCACCCCATGTAATATGTGTTTGCACCGCCGGCCAATTTGTTCATATCGTGGGGGCCCCCATTCTGCCCGACAATTGGGTTAACATGTATTAGGATAATGCCGGACAAGATATTCCGCCATTGTCGGGGACACCTTTGAAACGCCGCCGCCGCTCTAGGTGATGATCTCTGACAAACATGGGAAACATAAATATGCACGCTATTATTGACTGTAATGTACTTACAAGTCTAGTCCCCGAATGGGTATGATACGATTTAGAAACTTTTCCCATACAGGTAGAATTAGTAACATCTGACATCAATACAGAGTGATTTCCTACTGTTAACAGCATTGTTTATGGCAATTTAATTTATTTCATTAAAATAATAAACTCCATAATTCTCAAGAAGTTTATTTAGTCCTGATTATTCTATATACTACATATGGCATTTGTTAGTAAATGCCATCTGTAGTATACTATTAGTTTTCGGTAAAGAAAGCGAACTAGATTTAAAAAATAACTCGATTTAGTACGAACTTGATACATACACCTACTTACTTACAAGACTGATATACTTATTCAAAACTGTTTGGTAATTTGTTTTTATATAGTTAAATATTAGATTTATAAACTAATTTTACTAACTAAAATAATAACAGTATTTCTTTTATTTAATAAAGACTGGAAAACGTAAAATCATAGTTACGGTCTTATATTATTATAAAAATTGCATTATTAAAGTTATTATATTACAATATTATCTGAAAACAATTGAATTATGCCCTCTAAAAATGTATGGGGCGTGGATTTATGTGGTAAAGTAACTGACTGAAATGGGGCAAAAATTGGTGTTTTCTACGACTAAAATTGTCAACGTTAAAACATACGAAGTATGGAAAAAGTAAACGTGCGAAAACATCTTGTGCAAATCCTATTTATTAGGTCCTCTGATCCTTTCAAGATCTACTTATGACTCTTCTTCTTGTGGTGCCGTCTCCTATCGGAGAACCTCATAATTAAAGAACCTTAGAGAATGGTACGGACAAACATCGGTCGGACTATTTAGAGCTACAGCGTCAAACATTAGAATCGCTATGATGATTGCCAATCATGGCGATTCTAATGTTTGACGCTGTAGCTCTAAATAGTCCGACCGATGTTTGTCCGTACCATTCTCTAAGGTTCTTTAACCATGAGGTTCTGCGACGCCCAATGCTTCTTCTTCCTTATATTTTTCGTTGCATGATCAGTTGGAGATTAGAGTATCTCTATCCCCGGGTGATGTGTCCCAAGTACTCTAGCTTTTTGATCGTAAGGTTCAGTTCCTTTTCTTTATACATTCTTCGCATGACTTCTTCGTTGTTTAGTAGGTCCGTCCAAGATATCTTGAGCATGCGGCGATAGATCCACATCTCAAATGACTCTAGTTTTTTTTATGTTATTTTTCTTTAGTGTTCCTGCTTCCATCCCATATAGTAGTATTGAAAAAATGTAACATCGAATTATTCGTACTCTCAAGGCTAGATTGAGATTTCTATTTGAGAAAAGATTTTTCATTTTGACGAAAATTGCTCTTGCTATTTCTATATTTTTGTTCACTCCTATGGTTTGGTCGTTATTGTCTTCAATAAGTGTTCCTAAGTATTGGTAGCTTCTAACTCTTTCGATTGTGGTGTTGTTTATTAGTATTGCTGGTATATTATTAACATTGGTTTTATTTACAACCATAAATTTAGTTATCCTAAAATTCATTTTGAGCCCATAGGATTGGCTAGTCGTATTTATGTCTTGCATCATTTTCTAAAGCTGGCAGATGGATGTTGCTATTATCGCAGTGTCGTCTGCGTATCGTATGTTATTGATAACTTGACCGTTTATAATTACTCCACCCAAGTCATCATTGATGGCTTCTTTGAATAAGCATTCTGAGTACATATTACATAGGACCGGTGATAGTATGCATCCTTGACCGTCTCCCCGTCGGATATCCAATTCTTCAGAGTTTATGTCCTTCAACATTTATTTGTGCTTTCTGATTCCAGTACAAAGTTTTTATTATTCGGACGTCATTGTAGTCTTCTACTGTACTATTTCCATTAACCGATCATGTTTAACTTTATCGAAGGCTTTCTCGTAGTCGATGAAGCCTATAAATAAATCTACGTTCATATCGAGACATCGTTGGATTATGATATTCATTCCAAATAGAGTCTCTCTTGTGCCTAGATTATTTCGAAATCCGAACTGTGTCTCACTGATATCTGTTTCTAATTTCTTGTAAATGCGGCTGTGAATGATTTTTAGAAAAACCTTTAATGTGTGACTCATCACGCTTATTGTTCTAAAATCTGAGCACTCCCTTGCATTGTGTTTTTTGGTAATAAAGAGAATATAGATCTTAACCATTCTTGTGGTATGATTCCAGTCGTATAGATGGTATTATATAGATTTACCAAGATGCTAATATTGTCTTCCTCAATTAATTTAAGAATATCGACTGGTATTTCGTCTGGTCCTATTGCCTTTCTATCTTTTGAGTTCTTGATAGCATACATTACTTCTTCTGCTGTTATTCTTGGTCCTTGCGACGTTTCTTTTATCTCTATTTCATTTCTGGTGTCTTCAAATAGTTGTTGTATGTATCCCTCCCTCTTTTGATCTTTTTCTCTATGTCCACTATAATATTACCGTTGTTATCTTTTATTATACCAGTCTGTTTCTTCCTTCCCTTGCCTTTGAATTCTTTGATCCTTTTATGTAAGTTAAATGAATCATAACTCAGCTGAAGCGATTCTATCTCCTCACATTGGTTTCTCATAAATGTTTCTTTGGCTTCTATAATGTTTTTTCGTATTTCTTGATGAATTTCTGTGTATTTATTTCTATCTTTGTCTTTGTATTGTTTTCTCTTTTCCATTCTTGCCAAAATTTCATCTGTCATCCATTGATCTTGTGGGGGTTTGCAGTTGTTTTTCTGTTGCAATTTATCCTTACTGCCGTCCCACAGAGCTCTTTTTATGGTGCCCCATGGCCCATCCACATCCACATTGGTGGCTATATTCTTATGATGCTACATCCCAATTTGGCCTGCCTCCTGCAGCTTCTGCCTCTACGACACTATGTCTGACGCTGCTCTTCTTCAGACTCCAATTCTCACAACGTCACGCGCATCCGTATATATTTCGTCCTCCCATCGTTTTCGAGGTCTCCCGGCTGGCCTGTTCTCGTACATTCGACTGTTTAAAGTTCTCGTTGGTAGTCTGTCATCCTCCATCTTTGCTACATACCCAGCCCACCGTATGCGTTGTAGCCTAATGAATTCTGACGAGTTGTATACACTCTATTAAGAACCCCACGTTTCTTAGTAGAGTGTATACAACTCGTTGTTTTATCTGGTCCCCCAGATGTAGCCCTCTCTAATGGGTCCTAGTATCCTTTATAGTACTTTTCTTCTGAATATATTGAGTATGTTTATATTTCGTATATTTATATTTATTCTGTAATTACCTATACTTCGCATCCCTAACTCCCGTTGGATCTTATAATTGTGTTGTACATTATCATTTTATTGCTACGGCGTACTTGATTTTAGCACGTGTGCCAGTGCGTAGAACGCTATTGGCTATATTTATTCGTCTGCGGATTAGTCCCTCTTCGGTGCCAAGTGAGTTCAGTTGTGCCCCTACCTATTGGTTCAAATGGCATCAATGTTCCTTCATCACAAATCGTGTCTCGCTGTTATCTCTTTTGCTTGTGTCGTGTTGATTTGCAATTTTGAAGTAGTTTTAGCTCTGTTTTAGGCTTGCTGTGCTACGTCTTCCCATGATGTTCATATCATTCGCGTAGGCGATCAGTTGTAATGCCTTATTGGTCAGCAGGTTTAATTTACCGATGTTTATCTGTCTTATTACATTCCAAGGCCAGATTGATAAGCGTGGGGCCATACCATCTGAATTCTTTAGACCTTCGTTAGCTTAAACAGTATTTGGTATGGTTTATTTATGTCTGTCGAGTCATACACTTGCTTGAAATGTATGAATACGTTATATACTTTGAAGTCATATTCGTAGGCTTTACTGTATATTTTGTCGGTTGCTGATCTTCGAAGTCTGAACCCAGCTGGCCATTCGCAGATTTTATTTTCCCCGATGGGTTGGAGGCGTTCATTGATTATTGATTGTACGCCGTGTACAACAGTGAGATTTTTCACATTTTTTATAGATAGTCCTTACTCTTGCGACATATTTTTGTGCGTGTGTATGTCCAGGTAGGTGATGTCCACCTGATTTATACACTTCAGATGAAATTCCCATATCATCGAATCCTGACGCGTTGTTGTTTTGCGCCTTGAATACTTCTTTGAGTTCGTCCAGTATTGGAGGGTCTACCCGTTTTTCTCATTCTGCTCGTACATCCAGAGCTTTTCTGCTCCCGTCTTCCCCTTGTCTCGCCTTTGCACTTTTCATCGAACCAAGTTGCTCTTTTCGTTTGATATTGTTTTGCCTATTGTTGTTATTGATGCCTCTTTAATTGTTGTTTTAATTGTGTGCCAGAGATTTCTACATTTTTGCATTTTTGCTATCGTCTATGGTCTATCGTCTATCGTCTATCGTCTATCGTCTATCGTCTATCGTCTATCGTCTATCGTCTATCGTCTATCGTCTATCGTCTATCGTCTATCGTCTATCGTCTATCGTCTATCGTCTATCGTCTATCGTCTATCGTCTATCGTCTATCGTCTATCGTCTATCGTCTATCGTCTATCGTCTATCCTCTATCGTCTATCGTCTATCGTCTATCGTCTATCGTCTATGTTTGATGTTTTGGATATCCCTGGATATTCGACTGCCAATACCGTCCTTGCAGTTTCGTCATCTGGTGGTATTTACAGTAATGGCTTACTTGGAATTTAACGAAAATGCATTAGTGCGCGGAGGTTATTGTTGTGTGTCTTAATCTACTTATTTTATGGTGTTGTTTACGAATAGTAAATATAAATGTAAATATTGTTATATATGTACTTAAGCTAATTATATTCTAATTGGGGTAGATGTTGTGGCACAAAAACATGGTAATGGTTATATACTGTTCAAATAATGTGCTAATGATGGTGATGGTTGTTGGGACACGACAAGACTTGCCAGCAGCCTCTGTTTATGCTGGCCTGGTCCTCTCATGTTTAGCTTAATAGCCGCAAGCGTTCTATAATAGCTGGCTGCCCTCGCAACCGCTGCCTTCACTTGCCTCCTGAAGGTCAGGCCCTAGTCCACTACAAGCCCCAGGTAGTTGCCCTCTTTTGTAGGAATCACCGATAGTAAATCGGATCTCTGCACCTCTTCCTGACAATTAGTAGCACAGCCTCCACCTTCCTTTCCGCAACTAGTAGTAGTAGTAGTAGTAGTTGTCTGCAAGCCACTGTGTCAAATCCTCCAGGCTGCGGTTAACCCGTGCCCTCAATGCTTCTTCGGAGCTTCCTGTAGCCACTAAAGTCACGTCGTGATTAACTTCGTGCCTTCCGGGAGATGCATTCTCAGGATGTGATTATAAATTATGATCCTCAGTTCCCTGTGGAACACCGCACCCCGATTTGTTGTGCTTTTTTCCTGTCGCACTCTCCACTATTCATTTTTAGTCCGTCAAGTAACTTCCTATCAGCCTCATGATATCAGTTGGGAGGCCCATCACTACACATCTCTCTATGGTCTTTCCCCAGTGGGCCGTATTGAAGGCGTTCCTGACATCAATTGTAACTAACGCACAGAGCGTCCGCCTCCTCTCCGTCCCATCACGTGCCCGGTAGGCCACCTCCATAACTACTTCTAGGGCCTGGATGGTAGACTTTCCTGGTCTGAACCCGAATTATTGGCTCGATAACCCTCCGAAAATCTCCGTTGTTGAAGTTATCCTCCAAGACCAGGTATTCAAGCACTTTGCTCATGGCGTCGAGCATGCATAACGTTGTCGAAATTCAGCTGGGCTATCCAATGGTTTACCTGGCTTGGACGAGTACCAGTCTGGCCTTCTTCCATACTTTGGAAAATACGTCAATCCTTTTCGTCTCATTCATTACTGAAGGTATAGGGTCCGAGAAACGTGCCACGACCAGTCTCAGATGCCATCAAGTCCTGAGACTCAGTTGTTCACTTCGCGGCCGCTACCAATTTATCTTCTGTGAAGAGTACCATATCCGGTGGGGCTGGGTCGATGTGAGCATCTTCAGTGGGCTCGTCGCCTCCTCCACTGCCTCCAGAAGCAGACCCCGGACTGTGCTGACAAGTTCCTCTTCGGTTAGTCTGGGCGGGGTGGCTTCAATCTTAGTTGCCTTATGGCGATTCTATAGCCCTGTCCCCACACATCCTCCTCAGTTGTAACATGTCGTTCCAGCACTTCTTTTTTAGCGATGACCACGCCCGCTCCGAGGGTCTCTTTGGTTGCTCTGCAGGCTTCGTCAGCTGCTCTCGGGCTACCCAGCCCCGTCGCTCCCAACCTATTTATGCCCGACGGACTGAAAGACATGCTGGGAGAGCTTGTTCCACCATTATACTGCTCTCCTATTCCCCTTTGCTTCAATGCTACATATCGAGACAGTGCAAACTGCACTGAAAACTTCAAGCCGACCATCATTTATGTTTTGATTGCTGTTATGTGGCAAACGTTGGAGTCATGGGATCCAGTTTCCATCGTGCTTAGTTTTAAAACATATTTTTAAACTGTTTAAACTATTTTATCATATTTTGGTGTTTAAATATTTTGAATTAATAGTAAATCTTAAAATATGGATTTGGTTTTTGTGTAATTAAAAACCATCTCTCGTTGAACGACGGCCATGTTAGCAGTAATGCTATATTATATGAAAATATATTATTATTATAGAAATTATGCTATCTAAAATCATTTGGTAGATGGTTTCATGTGGTTTGGTTTGGTTTTATTCACAACTGGCTGAATACTAGCATATAATATTAACGCCAAGTTGGATCAAAATAGGCAAAGAACTTACAATTTGTGTATATAATCGTGAATTTACGTCTTAGCAATTTACAGATCTAGATTTCGATCTGATTAGATCTCATCAGTGTAGCTCAGCTAGTGAAGATTTCAAGTAGGTATATATATATATATATATATATATATATATAAAGTAATGCAAGATACTCTCTAGAGAGAACATCTGGCACAACTATATAATTAAAAATGCACACCCTATGGTAAGAATCTTTAACATACTCATGCCATCCAACTGAGGGCACCACTCGGTAATCCTGATGGCATGAGAAAGTTATTACCATATGGGTGTGCATTGTTAATTATGTGTTTGCCGTCAGATGGCGTTAAACTTTCGCTCTAGAGAGAATGTTGTATTACTTTGTATATAAATAATATAAATTTGTATATAAACCACTTGGGATTTTACGAATTTGTCTTCACAAGCTGAACTACACTGATGAGATCTAATAAAATCGAAATCTAGATCTGTAGATTGCTAAGATGTGAATTCACGATTATATACACGAATTGTAATTTTTTGTATGATTATCTAATTTGACGTTAATAATAGATGCAAGTAAGACTTCGTTGTAAAGCAGAATTAATAGTAACTCGATTATATCTTTGTAATTTTCAAAATTCCAAAACCACGAATTGTAACTTTGTTATATAGTTGGCATGTGATACTATACCTCTATAACAAATACATCTAGTGATGGAGATGCTTCTGTTATAGAGGGATAGTATCACAAGCCTAAATCAAAATACACAAAGAACTTGCATTCATGGTTTAAATACATAGCAAAAACATATTTTAGAAACATAATGGATGTTTTAAAATAAGGGCAAGACTCAATTTTTCTAGAAAACAAATCACAAATAACAAAACCTCTATTAGCCGCGAGGTTTTACCGTCGGTACAGGGATAATGTTTGAAGTAGATTTAATTTTTTTAACTGGTTTCATTCGAAATCTAATAGAAATCTCGATTATATCTTTGTAATTTTCAAAACCCTAAAATTAGATTTTATTTATTTATTTATTATTATAACTCTCAACAGACAATAACAATCTAGTTACAAAGAGATACAATAACGATACAAAAATAACGTATTAAAATTAACATTAGCTTCGATTTCCAATTCTTCTCTTTCATCATTTCCTATTCTGTCTCTTCTCGTAACTTGTTTTACTCCTCTGAGATATTTCATTTCCATTGCCTGTATTCTACTTTTGTTCCTATTCGTTAGTTTCCACGTCTCGCTCCCATATGTCAGTATAGGTTTATATATGCTTTTGTATATATATATATATATATATATATATATATATATATATATATATATATATTATAAACCATGAATTAGCACTTTTTGTGTGTTTTTTTTATAGCGTTAATAATAGATGCAAACAAACAAGCAATACTATTTTTTTAAGCTGAATTCATGAGTTGCTCGGTTATATCTTTGTAATTTTTATAACGCTACTATTCGATTTTTTATAATTGTTAAAAATTGTAAAAAATTCGAATTTAAATGTTTTGAAATTTATAAAAAAATATGGATTTTCGAGTTACTAATTAAATCAACTTTAAAATGAAGTATAATATTTTTTTTTCTTAATAATTATCGCCGCAGTAGACAAAAATGGACACAAAGTAATTATAATTTTCATTTACATTTTTTTATTTAATTGTGAAATTATATTTACTTTGTGTCCATTTTTAAAAAAAATATTTAAATGAATGAATTTTTTGTGTATGTTTTTATAACGTTAATAATAGATGCAAACAAACAAGCAGTACTATAGTTTTAAGCTGAATTCTTGAGTTGCTCGGTTATATCTTTGTAAATTTTATAAGGCTACTATTCGATTTTTTTTTTATAATTGTTAAAAATTGTAAAAAATTCGAATTCAAATGTTTTGAAATTTATAAAAAATATGGATTTTGGAGTTACTAATTAAATCTACTTTAAAATGAAGTATAATATGTTTCTTTCTCTTAATAATTATCGCCGCAGTAGACAAAAATGGACACAAAGTAATTATAATTTTACATTTAAATTTTTGTATTTAATTGTGAAATTATATTTACTTTGTGTCCATTTTTTTTAAATATATTTAAATGTAAAATTATATTTACTTTGTGTCCATTTTTGTCTACTGCCGCGATAATTATTAAGAAAAAAAAACTTATTATACTTCATTTTAAAGTTGATTTAATTATTAGTAGCTCGAAAATTCATATATTTTGTATCATTTTCAAAACACGTTTTACAATTTTTAACAATTATAACTATTTTGTCATCATTTTCATAGACTGCCGATTAAATAATGGAGACTAATTAACTTGTAATACTGTTGTTTAAAGCTCAATTAATGGGTAATCTATATAATATTCATAACAATATTATTCGATTTTTTATAATTTTTTAAATCACAAATAAAATCTATATATATTTACATGCACGGTGGCGTCAATAATTGAGGCAAATAAACAAGAGATACTTTATATTAGAGTTGAATTAATGGGTATCGTCATAATATCTTTTCAATTTTCAAAATTCTAATATTCGATTATTTAGAATTTTTGATATCTCAAATGTAACTTCTTTCTATACAGTTTTGCACATTGTGGTGTTAATAATTGAGGAAAATAAACAAGTGATAGTTCATACTTGAATTAACTGTTAACTCGATTATATCTATGTAATTTACAAAACGATAAAATTGCATTTTTCACAAATTTTGAATTGACGAAGAGTATAATATTTTACAGACGAACCATCCGTGAAATAAACATATAAAGCTGATTTTTGTCACTACCAGTAATGACTAAAACCATACATAACCATAATTCCACACCGCATTTAATTGTTTATATTATCAATTTTAACAGTTGCTCATTTAACGCGGAAGAAGAGGCGCAGCGGACATGTAACGCAAATGAATGTTAATAATAATCATCCAGCAGGGTCGTAACTGTTCAATCTGGCTTTTAACAACTCAATCCTGCACTGCAACGACTGTATAAATTGTATAAAGAACGCGGAAAACGTGTGTTCCGAATCGCGAAAAGGACGATAAAAGCTCGCTTCATTCCGAATACCGTCGCCGTTGCGCGTTATTAATTCTGTCCGCCGGATGTGCCAGCGTCCCGATTTATTGCAGCGAACAATTAAATGCGGCGCTAATAAACGGCGCTTCCGGGCGACTCTGTGATAAGGCACGTCGAGAAAATCACGGATTTTGTAAGAATTTACAACATATGCTATGTCGTTTATTGTAGATTGTAAGTTTAATTTCAAATGAATTTAATATGTATAAATGAAAAATTATTATTATGGAATTTGAAAATTACCACACGATTTCAAAACAAATTAATCTTAAAATAGCTGGAATTATTTTGATTAAAATGTGTTTACTTAATAATTTAGCGCCACTAAGTAGCCTGTTGATACTTATAGCCCTATAAATATAGAGGTTTTGTTAATTGTGATGTGTCTAAAAAAAATCTTGCCCTTATTTTAAAACAACCTTTATGGATGACATCGATTTTCTAGTTTTATTTCTAGTTCTTTTCTTGTTTCTAATTTCCCATTACATTCTTTGGTTTACAAGTATATTACTACAAACCATAAACCCCAATTTATAACAACTTTTCAATTTTATTAAGTACCGACCCAGCTTAGTAGCCGTGTGTTTAAAGGCATCGTCCGGCTCGTACTAATCATTGAGGAGCCTGAATTCAAACCCCATCGAGGCAATTTTTCGTGAATTACCTTTCACAGTTTTTCAGTAAAGTTAAAGTAAATATCGGGCGATGAAACTCCTCTGAGCTTCTCTCTTGACCGACGGAAAAACCTCACGGCGGATAGTCCTATAAAGATAGGTGTTTTAGAAATTATATACAATTATTATTTCTAATAAATAATTTTTGAGAAATGTTTTAAAACCTGATTTAATATGTATGTTCGGAAAATCGCATTATATAATAATAATCTGGTGTGAGCAACCATAAATTGAAGATAATTACATTTATTATGTTGTCTTTCGTTTTTAATAATAATAAATTCAATCATTTCATTTCATTTCAAAATAAAACATAGAATTCTACATGAATGATCGTCAAACATACTTAATGTCGTTTTAGACAATACAATTTCTTAGCTCAAAAGTTGTTCAAGAAATGAATTCATATATCCACCTCCCATACAATTTGTCCTTGACAAATAAAACGCGTTATATTTTTCCATTCGGTCTACCATCCAATTCAATATTTCAAATAATTTGCTGTATGATACGAGACAATTTAGATTGTCTCGCATCTTGACTAACTTTTGAGTCAAGATATTGTCTTGTGTAAAACGACCTTTACATACATAATCCACTTACATATCGCACTGTGAGATGACAAGTGTCGTAACTTAATACATTTTCAGGTTTTGATTTTTGTTTTGATGATTTTTATGCATATTTTAACGCTCCTTTAATCCTTTTTTGCATTTAGAATAAACCAAATTCATATTTGTTTCAAATTAGATAACATTATACTCAATCGTAAAACTATAGCAATATTTAAAATGCATTTATCTCAAAGATTGTTTTTGGTTACAACAATTATTTTCTCACAGTGCGATATTTCGTTACAACTATATTAAGACGCAACATAGTCTTCCAAGCTATATGGTTCTAAACTACACGAAACAATCAAATAATTTTATTTTCATGGCTGTAAAATTTATAATTCTTGCATATAACAAAGAAGTTTATTAAATGGCTTACATATATACATGAATACTTATTAAATCTTACTTTATGACTTATTTAAATGTTTATGTAGCATATTTACGCAAATTAGTATGTGCAGTAGAAAAATTAAATACAATTTTTTTATAAAACTTTTATTGGCATATTTTCTCTTACATTGCATTCTCACTTTGCAATACAGTACAATATAATATAATACTATATACAAGATACAGCACTATGAACCAGCCGCTTTTTAGAAAACTTTTATTGGCATATTCTCTCTTAAATTACATTCTCACTTTGCAATACAGTACAATATAATATAATACTATTTACAAGATACAGCACTATGAACCAGCTGTTTTTTTAGAAAACTTTTATTGGCATATTTTCTCTTACATTATATTCTCACTTTACAATACAGTATAATATATTATAATACTATATACAAGATACAGCACTATGATACCAGCTGTTATGTGTAAAATTAAATCTGTTATTGATTTTGAGTTTAAAAAAAAACAATCAAATCTCATTTTAGTTTAAATCAAGTTCATATTACATTTCTGTGGACGTGTCTGTTGCACACAGCCTGTAAATCAACTCCATTTGCTCATTTTGTGTCTACTCGTTTAAATCAGACATGTTCCGAACTATATTATCTATTTTCTTCACTCCACTAAAGCGCAACAGTTCGCGAGAGTAAATCTCGCAAATTGAAGCGATAACACTCGCGTGTTCGTCGGCATGAATAATGTATGAATCGCTGTCGTAAATTGCAACTGGACGATGGGAAAACTAAAAACGATGCCGAATAGTGGCGCAAGGTTTTCACTTGAATCGATCCAATAGCATACAGACAAGTTGCTGATGTGTGGGGGGCGGTCACGGGTCCTTCTATTTGCGCGAATTGAATATAATTAAATTTATACTGGTGAAATTGATAAAAGCGTGGGGTTCGTGATAGGGACATTATTGATAAAGTGTTTTAACTAAATTTGAGTTAGAAATGTGTCAAATATTATTTGCAAAACAATACGGTATGAATTTGAAAATCGTTTTTATTTTAATATTGTAAGCGAAAGTACATCTTCTATTTGTTCTATGTATTAGAGATTTGTCATAATGTATGTTAAATTTTGTATAGTATCGAATATCGCTAATAAAAATCTATTATATTATATTTTATTATATTATAGAAAGTCTTTCTCTCAATAAGAAGGAATGCAACTTTTGAACTAGATTTTTCGATCCCAACTTTTTTTTACGCTGATTCACATGGCAACATGTTTAATAGTTTCCTCTGTCAAGTAGCAATTTCCTTCCACCCTCAATACACCAACTCAAAACCGTAAAAACGTCTGCGGTCCAGCACGCAGGTATGACAGAGATCCAAATAATAAAAAAAATAATATTAAATTTTTAACACAAACTTTATATACTGCTCGTTTTAAAAAGAATAAATAGTAATAATAAAAATATTTATTGTGATAAATAACATTTACATATACATACCACAATGGGCTAACGACCGGAGTCTTTCTGCCCTATAAAGAATAATATATTGTTATTAAAGTTTCACAATATACTATACTATACTATACTATACTATACTATACTATACTATACTATACTATACTATACTATACTATACTATACTATACTATACTATACTATACTATACTATACTATACTATACTATACTATACTATACTATACTATACTATACTATACTATACTATACTATACTATACTATACTATACTATACTATACTATACTATACTATACTATACTATACTATACTATACTATACTATACTATACTATACTATACTATACTATACTATACTATACTATACTATACTATACTATACTATACTATACTATACTATACTATACTATACTATACTATACTATACTATACTATACTATACTATACTATACTATACTATACTATACTATACTATACTATACTATACTATACTATACTATACTATACGTGAGAATGTAATTTTCTTGTGTACATTTTCATCTACTGTAGCCTTACTAATTGAGACTAAACAAGCGAAACTTCATTTTACAGTTGAATTTAATGGGTGTCTTTATTATAACCTAATACTTTTCAAAACGCTAAAATTACATTTTTTTACAATTTTTGATATCGCAATATTTCTTCCTTGTATACATTTATGATTTAAAAAGAATCTTATATATTTAAACTTTCAAAATTAGTATTTAAATCCCAGCTCAGTGGTCGATGGGTAGATGCGTCGTCCGTCTCGTACTGACCATTGAAGAGCCTGAATTCGATCCCCAGCGGGAAGCGAATTTTCGCGAATCACCTTCATAGTGTTTCAGAGGTTTTCTGTGAACTTAAATTAAATACCGAGTGATTAAACTCCTCTGGCTTCTTCCTTGACCGGCGAAAAAGCCTGATTGCCTTATAAAGCTAGAAGTTTTTTTTTTTAGTATTTAAAATTTAAATTCTTTGCACGCTCGGGTAATTTGGCAGATGTACAACAATTAATTGTTGTTTTTATGTCGCCTGTTGTTGCAGGCAGGGAGGACGACAGTGATACGGAGTCCGAGCCCGGCATCCCCCTCAAGAGGAAGCAACGTCGTTCAAGAACAACATTCACTGGGGAGCAGCTGGAAGCGCTAGAGAGGGCGTTCGGCAGGACGCAATATCCTGATGTGTACACGCGGGAGGAGCTGGCACAGCAAACAGGGCTGACAGAAGCTAGAATACAAGTATGTAGATGTTTTTTATTGATTGATTGTACTAGTTTTTGTAACTTTGTGGTTTGGGTTTGAACTTTGCGCAGCTTTTTCTGCTTCTTCGATTCTTCTAAATTAAGCCTTTACAATCGCATCAAGATTTCATATATAATTTTAAAACATAAGTTAGGGTAGTTTTTTGACCGAAAACTAATGCGGAAGATGTAATATGCCAATAGCCAGCTCCACTAAGTTCTAGGACGCTAGTAATGGGGAAGTGCTAGCCTAGTATGGCCAGAATTCGCACCTCCTCACTCGCCATGGTCCTGCAGCTTTGGTGGGATAAGCGAGTGGTTTGAAAGGGAGGTTTCACAATACGCCCACTCTATGGCCGAAGTGATCCAAAACCATTCTAGAGTTCGGAAGAATCAATACCAGTAAAGGGCATTGACAATTTTCGTTTTATCCTCTTCCTTGAGTGTTCTGCCTAATTTTCTAAGCGTTGGCATCACCTGCGTTCACAATATCTTTGAATCTGTCTCGACTCTGGATGAAGTGTAGCAGTTCTTCTACGGATAGACCCGTTTATTGTCTTATCCATGATAGCTGGATGGAGTGTAGCAATTCTTCTGCGGATATACCCGTTTATTGTCTAATGTTAATTATCCATGATAGCTTTTTGCTGCCAATTCCTCTTTTGCCGTCTAACTTTCCAACTTTCCATTGAGAATAAGCCGGAGCAGATTGTACTTTGGCCTCGCATTATATGCCTCAGGTATTCTAATTTCCTCCGTTTGATTTTAGGCATAACTCCTCTTTAGTGTCCAATTATCATTAGTACTTCCTCATTTGCTTTTGTTAGTGGTCATTTTAGTTTTATAAATAATGCTCTAGCCACTTATATCTTGTTCTTATTGCTTTGTTTTGTTCTGAATCCATTAATTGATTTATGCAACTGCCTAAGTATTTGAACTGTTATACTCTTCCTATTATTTTGCCATGAAGAGTCAGTACTACCACTTCAACAACATCTTACTATCTTGCTCTTATATCTTTAATTTCTTCTTCCGAGTCCAATGATTAATTTATTCAACTACCTAAGTATTTACTGGAGCCTTACTAATTGAGACTAACAAGCGAAACTTCATTTTACAGTTGAATTTAATGGGTGTCTTAATTATAACTTAATAATTTTCAAAACGCTAAAATTACATTTTTTATAATTTTGGAAATCGCAATATTTCTTCCTTGTATACATTTATGATTTAAAAAGAATCTTCGATCAAGGGTCAGTACTACCGGTTCAACATCCTTCTTACTATCATTAACTTGATTTTCGTATCGCTTATCGTGAGACCCCATGTGTTGCTTTCTTCGATTATATTGTTGGGCATTTATCATCAATCAATTGAAGAACTATAACATGCAATCATTGCTGTGTCATATGCGTATCTGATGCTACTGACATTTTCTCCACCAACTCCTACATCTTCTCTTCTCTATAAATATTTTCGGTGTAGATAGGGGATACGACACATCCTTGTCTAACTCCTCTTCAACAACGCCTAAAGAGATTGCCATTCACAATCTCTTTAGACGTTGTTGATTATAATGGTTTCAGATTGGTTTCAACATAAGTTGACTAACAGTATTTCTCATCTATGCCATTATTTTTCATAGATTTGACAATCTTCTTATGCTGTACTCGACCGAAAGACTTTTCATAATCTACGAAGCATGTGTATATCGGTGTTCACGCTTCCCAGCAACACTCTAGGAGAGTCTACTTACAGAATAGTGCTTCTCTAGTGCCTAGACCGTTCTCCAAGTTAGATTCATATTCGCTCATTATTTTTTCATACCTTCTGCTAATGCGGTTGTGTACAATGCGAAATAATAGATTTAAGGTGTGGCTCATAAGAATTTTAAACCGACAATCAAAACAGCATTTGGCGTTAGTTTTTTAGAAATGGGTATAAAGGTAAATTTCGACTAGTCTTTTGAGATCTATCCTGTGCCATAGATTTCCTTAAACATGTTCGTGATGGTTGCGATGTCGATATCATCGTCTAGAAGTTTAAGCCATTCCACCGGTATTAGGTCTGGGCCTAACTCCTTTCCGTTTTTAGATTGTCTTATAGCCTTTTCTAGTTCGGATTTCATTGAGCTTGGGTTAGTCTTCGTTGGATTTAATCTTGATTATCCTTGATTAGTTTATCTATATACCTTTCCCACTCATGTTTCATCTCTTCTGTTTAGAGCATTGCTTTCTCATATGTGGTCTCAGAGCATATGATATTCGTTTCCGCTGAGTATAGCCGTTTTCGTTTATCACTCTGTGCTGGTACGGACTTAGAATAGAATAGAATAGAAATTAATTTCAGATGCATACAATACATATACAATAGTACATTTTATCATATCATATCATGTCTTTTGTTCTATTTGCCGCTCCCGATGCGCATAATTCTACCTCGGCGCATGACCGCAAGACCTGAGCGATACTGCACGCCACGGGGGCGACTAGCAATGCAAAACCAAACTGTTGTTGTTATTCTTAAGGTTTAAAATTATTAGCTCCTCCTTGATTGGGGGTTGTTTATCTATTTCGTTTAGCCCTACGGTTGTTGTTTGGTCTGCATCTCCGATGTCTTTAATTCTTTCAGCAGAGTATTCTCTCTATCTTTCTAGAACTTCCTCGTCTCCATCTAGTATTTTCCCAGTTTTGTCTTTGTTAACAGTTTGTTTGCTATAGCAACCTCTTTTTGTCGTCTTATGCCTTGGTATAAATTCCTAAGTTGGATATTTGTATAACTTGTTTCTATTTTTTTTCTTTTTGAACAAACAGTTATATTGCATGACCGCTTTTTTTCTCTTAATGTTTTTTAGTCATCTTCTTTTGTGCTTTCGTTTCTATTTTGTATCCTCAGTTTCGTCCGTTAACACTTTCAGTCGTAATTAGTCTCGTTTCGTAAGCTCTGATTTGTACTCATTGTCGAACCAAGATCTCTTGTAAAGCACTCATTATCCTTTCTTCCAAATTATTACTTTTAGCTGCTTTTCCAATATTGTTCTTATTCACCTCAACGTTTCTCCTATGTTTTTATTCTCCTCACATATTGCATAAGGCTTGTTCAACCTCTTTCTCATAGTAGTTCTAGATCTGTCCTGCTTTTTCCTAGCTTAATTTCTGCATCAGGGTTTTTCTATGTACATTATAATTCCCCGTATAAGGCATGCTATTAATTAATTAGTGCTTACTCGTAGTTCAAACTGTGCTTACTGCTTTAGTGTTTGGTGAATAGTAGTTAGTAGGTAAGTAGTTAATTGTAACAGCTTTGATATGTTTGTTTAGATAATAATTAGTATACAACATTTTCCCCAGGTGTGGTTTTCAAATAGACGAGCGCGTTTACGAAAACACGTCAGCAACGGCAACCCAGCCGCCTCCCTAGCGTTCGCCTCGCTTCCCATCGGAAACATGGGGTGCCAGTACCCCCCAGAAAACGGCCAACCCGACTGGCGCAACAGCCAATTCCCCAACTACAATATGTTTCAACAAAACCCATACAGCCACCAACCCCATCAAGATGCGACGCGCGCCGATTACTCAGCGATATTTGATGCGAATTACGCAATAGCGCACGCGCACATGGCGCACGCACAGGCCCAAATGGGCGGCGGCGGCGGTGGTAATCCGCCGCCGCCGGCGCGCAAGGAGGACAAGACTGACATGAGCACGGATTCGACGAGCGGCATGTCCGCGTCGCCCTCTTGGGATAAGGGCAACTGGTCGCACCACCCGCAGATGGGCGCGGAGGGGTTCCCTGATCCGGCGGCGGCAGGGTTCGCCGCGCAGAACCAGTACGGGGTGCACCACGCGAAGAACTACTGGGCTTAGTAATAGTAGTGCACTTCTCCGCTCCACTCAGCAGCCTTAATTTCGCTAGTACAAACATAAGAGAGATTATTCACACGGTTTTATTGCAAGCACTTCAAGCTGTCTTTTTGCAATATCTATTTTTTTAGCTTTTAGATGTGGTACTTTTAATTATAATAGAGATACAAATAAATTATTATTTCGTACACCTTACACATCCCTTTAAACTAAAGAAGGTAAGTTCTATATTTGAATTATTTACAGTTGCTAGTCAATATAGAAATTGAAAAGTAACCCCAGATACTATAAATGCTAGAACAGTCTGCAGCTACATTAGATTCAATAATCAAAATTTAATTACTTACCTTGCCCTTTAGGTCTTCACAACTCTCACGGCTTGGGAATTGAGAGTACCATCTTTAAATGCTCTCGTGCTGAAGGTTTAGAGTGATTATATCACATTAGCAAGTGAAACATTTCCAACATATCTTTTAAATATTTGTCACAAAAATAATTTTTGAAAATATTATTTTAAAATGTTATATAACGTTTTGTATAGTTATTAGATATACTTATTTTGAATAAACAATGAAAATTTAAAAAATCCATCATAAGAACTAATTTTAGTGCGATTTTAATCACATTGGTAACATTTCAACATTTCGTTTAAAAAATCTTAAATAAATCATTTTTTAAATATTATTTTCAGGTATTATACATGAAATATGCTTGTTTTAAACAAATATAAAAATTTTCAGAAAACATCCACACACAATCTCATTTTGGAGTGATCCAAATCAAAATAGTATGTATAGTATATACAAAGTTTCAAGGTATCGTTAAAAATTTAAATTTTTAAAATATTTATAAAAAATATGTAGCTATTAAATATACTTATTTTGAATAAATACTATAATTTGCAAAAGTATTCCGGCATACCAACTAACTGTAGACTGATTTCAATCATTCATTAGCATATAAAACATTTCGATTAAAATTACGTAAATAAATCATTTCATAAAATATAATTTTAAACATATACTCTTAAAAATGCTTATTTTAAATAAATCTGAAAATTTTCAGAAAATTTCCAGTAGGAAAACTAATTTTAGAGTGATTTCATCACCTGTATGTAACAAATATTTAACGTATCGTTTAAAAAATCGTATAATATTCATTTTTGAAAATTCTCTTTTGAAATATCTTTTAGATCATCATCTTCTTATGCATATATCCCTTAAATATCTTATGCATATATATATAATCTTATGCATATATCCCTTAATGGATGTTGACAATATGATTCATCTCTTCGCGAGTCTTGGCTGTATGAACAATGACTTCCGAGGTTCCTTAATTCTGTCCATTGCTTCTCAGCCAATATATCTTTCTAGTTTCAACTCCTCTTTTTCCTTTAGTTTTCCCTTCAATGATAAATTGTAGCATATCATACTTATTAATTTGTATCACACTTCCTAGATATGCAGTCGTCCTTTTTTGCAGTCAAAAGTCTACGACTTTTTTTGGTCTTGTGTGAGGGAAATTTTTAAAAGACACCCACGCCTCACTATCACTTCCTGGTATTAGAGGTATGAGTAATGTCGGACTCACCCCGGATTCTCCCCGGGGTTGTTCTTTCACAAGTGGCTTGCCCGCTTCAGAAGCACTCTAAGCCCCTTGCACTGTCTGGTGTCTTAGCTTAGTTAGTCGCGTCTCTAGACTACCCATACTCGTGTCTTTTCAGTTTTGGAGGTCGTCGTTAAAGTACAAGTTTCACGACCACCCAGCAATATACCTCATGACGCCATTTGCAAATTTCCTGCTTCCCCGTTCTTGTAAACGTCTGTCATTAGTTGACGTCGTGGCGTCGGTCCTTCTTCCCCCAGGCCGAGCCACATTTCGGTCCTTAACTGTGGCCTTTCCTGTTCGGTGTAAATAAGTTTGGAACATACTGCACCTCGTCAGTAGCTGCGCCAGCCAGTGATCGATTTGTCCGTGTTTCTTGTCTACCAGTGAAACTATCTGACGGAAGATCTTTTAGTCCATATGGCGTTTGTCGTAGTCTCCCACCTCGTCTGCCATTTAGTTAAGTGTGGGCTCTGGCCTCGTCTTTTGCTGTTTTGGGCTCCGCGACCTCCCTGGTCTTGTGGAAGACTGTTGTCCTTTCTTCCGCCGATTGTTGCTGCCAGCGCCTCATCTAGGTTAGTACAGGTCGTTCTGTACGCTCGTATGATTCTTATAGCGCTGGTGCGTAGAACCCTTCTCATCCTGACCGCCTTTTTTCTCGTCTTAACTTCATCCGCCCATGCAGGTCTGGAATGTAGTAATTGTACTCTCGGCACTGTTGCCAGCAGCCTACGTTTATTCTCCTCTGGCCCATCTATGTTTGGTAAGAGTCTTGCCAGTGCCGCTTGCAGAATTCCACTTCGGCTATGTGGTTCTTGTTTGTTTTAATTATAGTATCAAGGTACTTCAACTGCCTTTTTATCTGGCATGTTTCGTCCATCACAGTAACTACGGTGACAGACTAGACACCTACCTCTTTCGAAGAGAGCATTGTGATTTCTGTTTTGCCTACAGAAATTTTAAGCCAGATGCCCGTTATCCAGTCTGCCATCGCTTCCGTTGCCTCCTTGGTCTTACTTGCCGTCTTCTCAATGTCCCGCCCAACCAGGGCCATGTCGTCCGCGAACGAAACTGTTGTTACATCATCCGCAATATGATTCTGAGAGCGTCACGTCTTCTGCCTACCCGTCGCAGGACTTCCTCATTACTTCTTTTAGTCGAGATCCTGAGCATTCTGCAGTAGAGCCACATCTCAAAGGCATCATGATGCTACTTTCATCCACCATCCTTCCATACCATAAAGGAGCACTGGCCATACGTAGCATCTTACAAATATTATTCTAAGGTTCAGATGAAGAACGATGTTGGTAAGGATCTTTCGAATTTCATGAATGCATTGCATGCAATTTGAAGTCTGCATCTAATCTTGATGTCTGATAACCAGTCCTCTGTTGGCAATGTTCCCAGATATTTGAATATGTTGACTTGTTCTATTTGTAGATCGCCAAACGTCAGTATCGCGTCCTCTGCTATGTTCGGGTCTCGAGATATAAAGGACCCAGAGTCAACTAACTAAATATAAAATAAAATAAATATTGCGAGAACCAAATGTATGGTTCTCGCAATATTTATGTTCAGCCCCATGAGTTGACTCTGGGTTCCTACCTTGTTAACAATTTCTTGGAGGTCTTCTAAGTCATCGGCGATTAGTATTGTGTCGTCTGCATGCCGTATATTGTTTGTCCATATACCGTTAACCTTTTGCCTTCTTCTAGGTCCGTAAGTCCTTCCAGGAATATGTTCACACAATAAATGTTAAATAAGAGAGGTGACATAACACACCCCTGCATAACTACAGGAGTCTGGATCTCATTGGTTGTATCGTTTTCAATTTTCACTTGGACTCTTTGGTTCGAGTACAGGCTTTCTATGCATCGAATGTCTTTGTAGTCAATGCCCAATTGTTTCATAATATTAATGAGTTTATTGTGTTGGACTCCTGAAACATAGGTATGCGGGATTTCTGTGGTTGTAACAATTTTGTAGTAGAACTTGTGTTGCAACAATTTGCTTTTCTGGTTCCCAGTCCCTGTCTGAATCTAAATTCCGTGTCTCTAATTGTATTTTCTCATTTTCTATATATCCTTTGGAGAATTTTGAGGAACAGCTTTGAAGTGTGACTTATAAGGCTTCCGAGTCTTTGGTCTTCACACTTTTTTGTGTTTTTCTTTTTAGGCATATGGTTGAAGATTTTATTGCAGTACGACTATGTCATTTTTAACCAAGAGTTCGTTTGTACATTCTTCTAAACCATTCCTCAACATCCTCATCCATCACTAAACTTCCATACATTCCAGAGCCTTGCCCCTTAGAACTGAGTTGTATTTCAAGTCCTCAACCACCTTCCTTTGCACTCCAGTACTTCCTCTACCATTCTCATGGCTAGCGTGAAATTCTGCTACCTTGTTCCTTTCTTAACCCACCTTAGCTTTCGGAGAACAGCCCTTTTCTATCTACTTCCTCCTCCTTCTACCTATTCTTGACCATGGATATAGTTTGTATCCCGCACTCATTATAGTGATTCCCCTATAGTTTTTCTGCTCCGAGACTGTCCCCACTTTATACACTGCCAATACCACCCTCATGCACCTCCGGTACCTCATTCTCTCCACTACATATCCCGTTGATGACCGGCAGCAGTTTCTCCCTCCCCTCCACCAGTAGACTCTTGAACACCTCAGTCTTAAATCCACTCCCGCCACCTTTCCCACCATCAGCGCCACCTGCAGTTATTTCCAATTCGTACAAGAGGAGGAATTCTGTCTGCCATATACAGTTATATGATATGATCCCCTTTCGTTTTGAACTCTGAATTGACCTTACTCATCCCTTCTGCACCCCTTGACCATAACACAATCTATCACCGGCCCTCCTCCATAACCGCAGACTGTCTTCTTCCCTTTCCAATCGCACTCAAAGGATGTATTGAGGGGGATTGGAAAGGCAATACCATCCCGCTATTCTCACCCACTGCATCCACTCTCTTCCTTCTTGGTTGGTAGCCTTATCAAGGGATCGCCTTATTCTCCACCCTCTCTGAATTCTTCTTCTAACTAAACCACCCTCACATTCCAAGATGATGATCCACTGCTCTCCATTCGTTTTCATCTCCTCCAGCGACGCTCTCAGCTTCTTTGTGTTCTTGTTGGAGTACACCGTCCTCCACCCAAATACAACTTCTACCCATTGCTACATTTCCTATCATCAGCCGCGTAGTTTCCCTTATCGACTCCTTTTTATTTGTTCGTGTTGAAATTGTCAATACATCGATCATCGATTCTCAGGTTCTCATTATATTGCTTGTAAATATACTTATTTTATATATATATATATATATATATATATAGAATAAAAGTAATATAAACATTGTCCTATCAAAATAAACTGATGCCTGTTACATAAATAATTTAGAACCAAATAAGAAATCTTCATACATTCAATCACATTTGTATGTGGAACTATCAAATATGCAGCAAAATATTGTTGTAAATAATTGCGGGCTTGTCTTGCAGAAACCAGGATAGTGATGATGCCAAACGTGCTATCATCACTATCCTGATTCAAGATCCCAAAGTTTCCGGGTTGAATAAACACCAGTCTTAACTCATCAAGAACCAGTTGTTGTCGGTTAAACTCACGGTTCGTATACTCGTTAAACTAGCTTAAGCCGAGTTTAACTTTCCACTCAGTTGTTGATGCGCAATTTTAAAGGGCATCGCTTTAAACTGAGTTAAGCGTTAAACTCGGCATATGTTAGTTAACCGATTAATGAAGAACTATCCTTAATAGTGCTCCAAGATTCGTATTTTGAGTGGGAGAATAAACTGTTTTCAGCTCCTGAAAATTGTTTTGAGTGGAAATTTTAGCTACTATATTTTAAATATTTACCTGGTTCAAAATTGTACCATAAACAGCTTTTTGTTTTTAATAACTATATAAATAAATAAATAACAACCACCATACACTTTTTAATACGTATATATTTATTATATATTCAGACACTAACATTACATTGTTTTACATAAATATCATCTTTACAGTGGAATACGTAAATATTGGTTTACTCTTCATAATAATCTCCCAAAAAAATGGTCGGGGTTAGTTGTAGTTCCCGATCGACTCTTATTGTCACACATTTCAAACATTTATTGTCGCGATTCGCCTTAAAATTTAAATATAATCCTCATAATATTGTCGTGTACAGCAACAAAAATTGTTACATGATTAATATATATGTATATAATATTGTCTCGGTTTTCCAGCCCGGATTAAACACGTAAATGGGGTACGATTATACGAAAATACATTGTTAAAAGGGGGGATTGTAGTAACATGCGATATTCCTGTTTCTTTGCTCCACACAATTAAACGTATCATTTGGCCTAATCCTACTTACATGCTATTATTAAGATTATGTCTTGATGATGATATTCTTGATTGTTTCTCGAACGGAAAGTGGTTTACCCGCCCCCGCGTGGCCGACCTATATTTACTGTTACTATCGAAAAATAAGGGGATTGTTTGATATTTCAGGTTCTTTTTTGATATTGGTGATATGTGGGGGTTGCTAACAGATATGTCAGGGTGTTTTAACTACATAAATAATTTTTCATGGGATAGTTCACTAGTTCACATTTTGCATATTCATTCATATAACTGATTAAGACTGGAATGACAATTTAATCATTTTTTTTTCAAGTTGTAAAAGGGAACATTGCAAAAATATGGACAATTTAGTTTTATATGGAAAATATACGTTTTATTTGGCTGCATTTTATGAAAGAGTGAAATCGTAATAATATAAAATAAAATATGTAAAAAAATTGATTAATATTTGAGGCATTCATTACTATTACACCCTGCATATATATATATATATATATATATATATATATATATATATATATATATATATATATATATATATATATATATATATATATATATATATATATATATATATGAAAGTGGTGTAAGTTACATTTGTTTTGAAAAGCAGAAGATTTTGCGTTTGGTATTTATGTAAATCGACGTGCGCAGACATGAAATCAATATATTCATAAATAACCGTTACAGTTACATTCTTAACTGCGTACATCGATTTATATACATACCAAATACAAAATCTTTGCTTCTGGCTAGTTACCAAAAACTGATATGTCTATTTCAATTATTCTACTAAACTTTAAATTACCAGATTTCTATTAGATAAAAGCAATAATTTACACATGGAAAATAAATTTCAGGGTTATTACAGTTCCAAATTAATAATAAAACATCCTATTTAGTAATATGAGTATATTTATAGAAATGTGAAAAAGGTTACTAAAATTCACATATCAGCTTCTCCCGAATAGCCACGGATATATATATATATATATATATATATATATATATATATATATATATATATATATTAAATAACATATATTAAAAATTAATTTCAGACGTGTTAGTTCGTCAAGAATTACGTCTTCATTGTTATGTTAGCCCGGCGCCTCCACCATGTTTGCACATATAGAATAGTCCATTATAGAACAACATAATTATATATATAAATATATTATTATATAGTATTATTATATAATATGTTATTCTAGTTGCCAATTCTTTAAGTAACTGATACCGCCTTTTTTTAAATTACATATATGTCATTCTAAAACCCTTTGGTTTCTGTAATTTTGGATCTAGACGAAAATCATGGCAATATTTTTGGTTTCAAATAAATGTATGCATAATTATTTATTTTAATATTCTTGTGATTTTATTGTTATTGTCATTTATTCACTTTTGGTCAGCGGAAAGACACGAGTTTAATCTTTTAACCGTGATTGTCATGGTTTTCATCCTATCGTAATTAAATTCTTTCGATTGGAAGCTACAACAATCACTTTTTTTTTGTTGATTCGTATTTAATAACGAACTAAAATTCGGAATAAAAAATCGCAACAAATCCATTTCGGTTTCACAACTAATCCCTATCCATTAATAAAAACTATTTGTTTCTTTTTCAAATACCCTTATCAGTCGGAATGAATATGCAAAACAATACACACTAATAAATAAACAAATCAGAGCCGAAATAGTTTACTGTTGTTGCTTTGCCTGCTTGAGCATCTTCTCGAGCAGGACTCGGTCGAGGACTGGCTGGAGCAGGAACCGCTTACCGTTTACTGGTAGCGTGTTTTGGGCGAGGGCGTAGTCTTCGGCTTCCCCATCTGCGGCAGCCTCCCTGCCGGCATACAAATAATCAAATACACAATCAGTACAACTGTCTGCACACCGTAAAGCACACACAGATTTCTATCGGGGTGGTAAAGTCGTTGAAACACTGATCATGCCAGACTGCCATCTATGAAACTCCTCTAATCACACCACTAAGACCTACTACTGTGCGGTACAAACGAGCGAAGCCGCTAATATTTAAAAGTCAACATTGATAAAAATCTAAGGTACACTCAAGATGAAAGGGGGAAGGTTTAACATCGAAAGAAACACAGAGCGACAGAAGACTATAGTTTTGTCAAATATAAACTGTATTGGTTTATTATTATTACTTTTGGAGATCTCTAACTCGAGTTATAACACTTTAAATATTGTATTTGGTTAAAAAATAGAAATAACAACCTTTAACATTTGATCGTATAAGGCACCTTACACGGTCCTATTACTGTCAGCATTTGCTTCAATCCTCCTTTTATACTTATCAAGTAATCAATTATCCGGATAAACATCCGTATTCTCTTCATTCCATCATTAGTATACCTATATAGATAAGTAATACTCCCTGGTAATACTGCCAATATTTTAGAATAATGAACATTTTAAACATGTTATCGTACAGCAATACTGTGAATTATTTTAAAATATTGATAGTATTATTGATAGTGTATAGTGCCTTTATTGATCAGTTTTATATTTTATTATAATCGTTAATAATATGATTATAATAAAATATAAAACTGGATCCCTACCAGTTATATATATATATATATATATATATATATATATATATATATATATATATATATATATTACGCTGCGCGCTCTACTGTTATTATTCAGATTCATCAGATAATAAAATAATGTATACAGTTTATATTTCACTCTTCCTCATGTTTAACTAATCTGGCTTCTTGTCGTTACGACAAGGAGTGTGAGGGGGTGGTGAGTCCTGACCTGTCGCATTCGGTAATAGACCGTCCAGACCGATTGAATCGGCGCACACTTCTAAAGGACGGCAGCCAGCCTAGTCTAGCTAGCGCCCCTATGTGCCGTTTATCGACCCTGGTGAAGCGCGACATCGTCGCCGAGGACGACGCCGGCCTGAACCACCCGCTCCTCGCCACAGAACCTACCACACAACAACAAATTGTACATAAGGCTATCCAGCAATTTGTTACTCGAACAAAGTAGTTTTAAATATTGGATTGTTAAGGCGTCTACTTTGTGATCATTCATTTTAAAGGATAAATAAAACTATTTTTTACTTTATTTTTTATCACACTTCAGTAACACTTTGTAACTAATTTCTAAGCCGAAACTAGTTGCAAAGTGTAACTGAAGTGTGATAAAAAATAAAGTAAAAAATCGTTTTATTTATCCTTTTAAAGTAGTTTTATTTATTTCCATCAGAATTGATTTAACAATTTAATTACAAATATAATTGCGCCATTAAAAAGGAATTCAATTTTCTCCAGCATGCAGCAGGGATGATAAAACACCATTAAACGCCGCCTGGCGTTTAGGGATAAAGCCACAGGTCCGCATTTTGGTTGGGGGGATTACTTCCACATCAGGGATTTTCCATTTGTCTTATCAAGGACGCTTCCGGTGTCGTTAAGTGGCAGGTTGATCCATTTTATTAGGCATTGATTGATGAGGCTTGAACTTTGATTGAGATTTGCGCCATTAACCAAAAAAACACGTGATTCAATACAGAAAATAATTTTTTTAAGAACGATAATTTTGTACGTGAGAAAAACGTATGAATTTTTAGTTTATTTGACATTTTAAACGATTTGCATTTTGGTGAGGGGATTACTCCCACATCAGGAATTTTCCATTTGTCTTATTAACGACGCTTCCTGTGTTGTTAAGTGACAGGTTGATCCATTTTATTAGGCACTGATTGGTGAGGCTTGAACTTTGATTGAGATTTGCGCCATTAACCAAAAAAACACGTGATTCAATATAGAATAAATATGTTTTAATGAACGATAATTTTGTATGTGAGGAAATCGTTTGAAATTTACATTTTAGTTGACTTTTTAAACGATTTGTATTTTGGTGAGGGGATTACTTCCACATCAAGGATTTTCCATTTGTCTTATTAACGACGCTTCCGGTGTCGTTAAGTGGCAGGTTGATCCATTTTATTAGGCACTGATTGATGAGGCTTGAACTTTGATTGAGATTTGCGACATTAACAAATAAAGCGTGATTCAATATACTAAAAAATAAAATTAATTAATGAAAATGTTGTATGTCAGAGAAACATTTGGAATATTAATTTTTGCTGAATTTTTAAACGATGCCGGGTTCAATTAAAAGTGAACTCGATGCTGGTGTAGCTGTTGTTTAAATGGAATTGAATTTCCGGAGGATATGCAACAAAGGACGAAATTCAGGGTATGTTAATTATTTTTTGCAATAAATTACTGTGGTGGTGGTGGAGTTGGTGTTGTGTAAATGGAATTGAATTTCCGGAGGGTATAATATATAAGACTGAATTTCAGGGCATGGCAATTATTTTTTGCGACTAATTACCGTAGTGGTGATTTTGATGTGTATTAATAAGCGTAATGATAATAAACAAAGACAAAAAAAAGATTCTTAAATTTTAAAATCCAGGGGTAAAAGTGTTAAATATAAACTAAAATAAAAGTGAAGAACATGAAAAAGTAGAGAAAAACAAAATTATTCGGATCTTTTATTGCCTATTTTATTAGATTTCATTCTCATATTATATGTTTATAATTTGTATTAAGTTTTATAATTTTTATTTTAAATGGTTACAGAAAAATTAACCATTTAAAATAAAAATTACAAAAATGTATACGAATTATAAACATAAAATATGAGAATGAAATATAATAAAATAGGCTATAAAAGATCCGAATAATTTTGTTTTTCTCTACTTTTTCATGTTCTTCACTTTTATTTTAGTTTATATTTAACACTTTTACCCCTGTATTTTAAAATTTAAGAATCTCTTTTTGTCTTTGTTTATTATCATTACGTTTAGTTATATACATCAAAATTTATGTTTCTAAAACTACGCATAGATCATCTTTAAAATACCTTGTTGGAACTAAATCTAGTGATTAAAAGCAAACATATGGATAGGCACTGTAAGTAGAGGCTTGTAAATGTTATTGTGGCAGGGCCGAAACGGTTAACAAAATATATGTAGTTTAATTTGCGTGTAGGAATTGTTAATTATTTTTAAATTAATACTAGATCAGCTTAATTTCTAATGTCAATAATATAGTCAATAGAATAAAATTATAAAAATGTAATGTGGCGGAAAGGCTTATGGCCAATAGCCTAAAAAAAGATGGATTATCTGTCTTCATACATAAAACATTCGAATGCATACTTTTTACACATTACAAATAATGTATCGCATACATTAATTGCCCTGCCCTGAATTTCGTCCTTTGTTGTATATCCTCCGGAAATTCAATTCCATTTACACAACACCTACACCACCCTCAAGTTCATTTTTAATTAAACTCGGGTTTGTTTAAAATAATACCGGGGAGGGAGTTGAAAAGTCCATTTAAATCGCATTTTAACACCGTCGAGGGGTGAGTAGTGTTATTTCGCCCGTGGTGTTGTTTTACGTGCAGATATAAATAACATTACGCTTGATCGGTGGATGATTGTGGGCGATTAATTGATTTTCCTCCACACACGCTACAAATACATTGCGGGTGGCGGCGTTAATGTCATATATGCATGACTTATCCATTAGTTAACGTTTTGTATAAATGTTTAATTGGGTAAAATCACACTTTTTATTGATCACTGAATTATAAACATGTGTTTATAGTCAGTATCGTGTACATATATTTTCTCTTCTACTCTTTTATTCTACAAACTTGTTATTCTATCTAGCATTACCATTGCTTGTGAATTTAAAGGATATACCAATATATTGCGAATGCACTTGCAAAGTTTGAATAATATCCAATGAGAAAATTTTGAAATATTTAATTTTGGGTTAAAACATAGAAATTCGTATTATTATGAAATTCAAACTTTAGCATTAAATAAAATGAAAACTAGCAATATTTGATTATGACTTTAATAGATAGACCTATATATTGCTAATCCAAGAGCAAAGTTTAAAATATATGCATGTTATAGAACTATATATTGCTAATACATTAGCATAACATATAACAAAAATATCCATACAGGGATTTTTAATATATTCACAAATTTGCGATCAAACATTGAAAATTATATATATATATATATATATATATATATATATATATATAAATTTGCTCTACAGGTAGGTAGTCCTAAGGCTTCTTTGGTTTCTCCATGCCTACCTATCATCTGCTGCTCTAGTCTAATTCTGCACATGGGACTTAGGGTGTAGATCATCTTCCACTGTTTCCATTTTTTTTTTCTTTGGTCGCCCCCATTTAGTTCCTATTGATTTCTATCGTATCGCTCTTTACGTTTTCCTCTCACGCGTAATCTTAGGACATGTCATTAGATACATTTATGTCTCACTCCACGGCGAATCACTATCTCTTCAGTTACATTTTTCCATTAGCCCTTTGTCCCATATATAAGTTACTCATTATTCTAACATCTCTCGAGTCAATATTTTTACTGAATAGTAGCTGATGCAGCATGCAAATACTTTCTGATTCATATCGGAGCAACATTGGAAGATAATGTTAATCTCAAATTGTGCTCTTGTTCCGAGTCCCACGCGAAAACCAAACTGCGTACTGCTTAAGTCTCCTCGAGTAAGGTCCGACCGCTTTACCAGATTTCATATAATTCAAAGTATATTCTAGATTCCTAATTGACTTATTCCTGATTCCCTGTACAAATCCATCACTTCTTTATTTGTCCACCTAGTCCAGATGTCGGCTACTCTTCTGCTACCAAAGATTCACCACAAGAGCTTGCTCTACCATCTTAAAATTCCCAACATTAGCTGCTGTTTCGATCTCAGACTATGTCTCATTCTTGGGAAGTCACGCCCATACGGACCCCCGTTGTATGTAAGTAGAATGAATAGTATGAACCGGTTATTATGTCGTGGCCATGGGTCTGCACAGGGCCAAACGACGCCAAACCAGTTTGCCCCTAACGACATCTAATCTGTCAAACCGGACTCGCTGCTGTCAATGGACATGTCTCGCGGGCAGAGGGTAATGAGACCTATGCTTAAATTACCAGGTTGAGTGGAATGATACCCATACTAAATAATGTCTCCTGGCAAAAGCAGCCTATGTCCATAGGTGTGTGGCCAAGGGAACGCATTTGTCAATAATATGGCGGACCCCAGGAAGTGGCGCACTTAGGTTTCACTAGCCTTCTCCTGGTACTGCGGGACTCTGCCAGGAGGGATCGGAAATTTCCCTACTTACTTATGAACCAAAGTACGAAAACAAACGGTGATGAAGCTGCCTCAAGTGCGTCCAGTTTAGAGAGCGATCATAACCTCACGAAAGGCATGAATATGCCCACGCTAGAAGGAGTATGAACTCCTACGGAGCATCGACGAAGAAATCGTCAACAATCTTAAGGATGCTAACACAAACGACCCAAAGAAGAAGATGAACGGCGCTGCATAAAGAAGATGAAATGCCTCATTATGTCGGGCTTATCGGTAGAAGAGGCCAGGTAAAAAGCAGCCTTACAAACCCCTAAAGGACTCCATGCCAAATAAGCGTCAAAGATCTGATGGCAGATGCCAGCACTCCTGATAGGAACCAGACCAAAAGAGCTAAAGGGCATCAACACGTTTCCAAAACCCAGAATATGGAGTGAGGTAAAGAGGTTGAAAGATATTCAAGGCCTATAACCAGCCTCGGCGACATACAGAAAATTGGCCACCTCTGTAAAGATGGGAATCACCTTAAAAGGCTTCCCAGATAGCCTAATGACAGAAGAAAAGACCAAGTCTGAACAGTAAGCAATTCTGGACGCCATAGTCGGCGGGGAAAAGGGACAATTTTAGCCCGATTTACTACAACCAACGCTGTAGGTAACTTTGTCAGTTGACTCAGGGTCGTCTGAAAAAATCAAAGCTAATGAAGAAAGAATGAACTATGATTTTATACAGGTAACTCCAGGAGGGCAAAGGAACAGCCAAGGGCATCAACATTAAAAACATCAAGTGAAGTTGCCAAAAGAGCCCGACGAAAGATGCCGGCTCAAAAGGTTCTAAAGCCCTCCAAAAGCCTAAGACCACGGGAAGGAAGGGAAATAAATATGGTGATAAGGTGCAACTAAGTCAACAAATCAACGACTATAATTCCAAAAAGCATCTAATACCCTACATTGGAGCTTTAAAAGAGAACAGGTTGGTATAGGCTTTCTGCAGATACCCTGCATCAACAGGGGCCCGAGAAAAGGCCCACCAACCGACGTCTGTAAGTTGGTCTACAATACTAACTGTCCCAAACCAAGAGCAACCATAATTGTCACAAAAAACAAAAAAAATGGTACCTGTTCCAGAACTAACTACAGGAGACCAGGCATTTTATCATGGCCTCGGCTTACATTCCAGGAGATACAAACCACCCCCGCCAGAGAAAAGAAGACGCCTCATTGAGTGGTACAGGAAGGTTAACAAGCACTACATTCTATGCTGCTATGCCAACGCGCACCACAAGGTGTGGAGCAGCAAGGACGCCAACAATCGAGGTAAGGACCTCCTTGATTACCTATGTACTATCAAAATTAGCGCGGATCTGAAGAGCCACACCATCGAATCACCAAAAGATTGTTTTCAACCTAGGTGATACGTTAGCAAGTGCAGTGGAATGTAGAAATCTGAGGAAAACTTACTGGGACCTTAACACGGAAACCAGAAACAGAGGGTCTCAAACACACTATAAACACCACAGATGAACAAGAGGCAGCAGCGTCTCATCTCAAGGAAATTACACACATGCCCTACAGACCTGTCCACTCAAAAATACAGTTCTCTCTCAAGATGTCCCTTGATGGAACAAAGAATTTGGACGACAGCGCCCAGTTGTACGAAAAGCCTTGCACAGTGCAAAATAGACAATTGGAACGTCTACAAGTCGGTGAATACAATAAATATCTGGCCTACGGTCTAGGCGAAAAACCTGAAGGGACCTCTGTGACCCTGAGGAAAGTCTACAAACATACTTCCCGTGGTCAAGAATAATGACAACTGGTGAAAATCGGACAAGTCGACAACCCTGTTCCATCAGATCGAACAAAATGATATTAATAAAATATTTACCAAACACAGTGGTATGGGCTGCAAACAGCTTCAAACCCTACAAGTTGCGAGGGCCGGAAGGTATCTTTCCTGCAATACTGCAGAAGGGAATCGACATAATCGCCGCATGCATGATAAAGATTTTTAAGACCAGCTATCTTCTGTCGTACATAGCAAAGTAATGGAAGGATCTTCATCAATAAGGCTGGGCGGAGAACCCCGAGGAGGCAAAGTCATATGGCCCTATCAGCCTTACATCCTTCCTCCTCAAAACGATGGAAGACAGTGTAGACAAACACATAGGGTATGTCTCACTGAAAAGGAGGCCACTCCATAATCACCAATATGCTTATCAACCAGGAAAATCAACAGTGGATGTCTTATATGTTAACACAACCAACATTGAGGCATCCCTGTGAAATAACGAAATTGCTCTGGGAATCGTTATAGCCGTTATATCATAACAAGATAATACAACCCGCTTGTCCATAAGGAATGCAACCACTAGCAAAAGAATTGACGATATTACCATAGAGTGGATGCGTATCCAGGAGTAATTTTAAATGAAAGACTCCCGTGGAACTAACATTTGATAAAAGGGGGCGACAGCGGCCTTTTAGATATGCCGCTATGACTCTTCGTCAAGAAATAGGAGATAAAATCGAAAATGGAGGTTATCAGACCCATTATCACCTATGAATCACTTGTTTGGTGGTGCAAGACAAGACAAACAGAGCCAAACTAGTTGCAATACCTCCAAAGGCTCACATGTTTGGACGTTACATGTTAGATCTGCTCCCATAACAAACAAGTAGAAAAGGAAGGTCTACTCAGTGCTCTCAGACTAGGGCTAGGACGTCAGGTATCTGACATATCCCATGGATTCCATGTCAGTTGAATTCGACTACATGTGCAAAAAAGTGGGACGAGGAGCAAAAGCAATCCTACTGGAGACACACTCCAGGACAAAGGCAAGCCAAAATACTCATTGATTGTTCGAGACTAGGAACAATACAAATTCTAAGCCTCTCAAGAAATGAGATAAGAACTGTCACAGGCATTCTAACGGGACTCTGCCTAGTTTAATAGCACCTAAATAAAATAGGCAAAGCAGACAACTCTGCCTGCAGACTATGTGAATCGTACATTCAAACTACTGAACACATACTGTGCACATGCCTACTACTTGTGCAGAAAAGGCTTGTCAGCCTTGGGAACGTTAATCTAGCGACCCTGGCAAACTGAGAAGCAAACCTCTTAAGGACATACTAAACTTCGTCTGAGAAGTGGAATTCCTAAGATAACAATGGAAGTAGGGTAAAGCTTAAGCATGGTCACAGTGCAGAAAGACTAGAAATAGTCAAACAATCCTTCCAAAAAAATGCATACGTTACGGTTGGTTATATAATTGGTTTATACATTTATTTATAAGTTTAGCTCTACGAAACGTTTTTGATGAACTTATTTAGCTTAGGGATCGAGTACACCGGTTTTTGCCTTTGCTATTCTTGCCTCGACTTCTTTCGATTAATTACAGCAGCCGGTCATTCCTACACCTAGGTATACCTTTTGGAAATTGTAGGTATATTGGGGTAAGTCTGCCAATCGCTGCGTTATGAGTTGTTTCGCCTGTGATAGTTTCCCCATTATTATAAACTCTGTTTTTTGTGTGATCTTAATGATCCTCTGTATTTCTCTCTGGGTGCTTGCTAATATTATTACATCGCCTGCGTAAGCTAATAATGATGATTGTCTGCGTAAATCAGCCCCACTTCCACTTCTTATATTTTTTTGCAGCGAAATGTTGAATAGTAGCGTTGACAGGGGATCACCTTGCCGTAGGGGCTCTTTCTGGAAAGTACTATGACACCTGCCTATGTTCTTTTACTGCGCATAGTTCCTTGCAGCGTGATCCTCGTCAGATTTATAAATTTTGCATGTATGTCTAGTTCTTGCATATCTATGTACAGCTTCTCCCGGTTGATCGTATCGTACGCCAGCTTATAAGTCTATAAATACAGTATACAGTTCCGTCTGTACGTAGCAGTTCGTTTGTATTTGTTTAAGCGTGAATATCTGGTTCATTACCGATCGGTTGATTCTGAAATCTTCTAGGTACTCCCTTAGGATATTTTCTATGTATTTACCCAATTTGTCTTCTGTTAATTTTGTCATCACTGTAGACATTGTCAACAGGGGTATACCTACCATCATTTTCACATATGGTTCGATCCCCTTAATACGGTCTTTGGTATTAAATAGTATGGAAACTAACGAAAGCGTAATTTTGGATAAGACTTTTATGGATAGATATATTGCTAATACATTAATAAAGTTAGAAGTATATCGATTGAGGGATTTTAAAAATATTTATATTTATTTAAGTTTCCGATAAAACGTTCAAAATCATAGTAAGAAAAGTAATGAAAATAAAAAATTCAGAATTAAAAGTTAACGTAACGTATATAAATTAATATCATTACAAAATTATACAATTATTGAACATATACAATATAAAATTGATTTCTTTTAATTAATACCATAAAGTTATGCACCCTCGTTATATTGAATTTCTTTCTTCATTCCATGAAATTATATTGCAATTAATTATGTTAAGGTCGTTTTAGACAAGACAATTTCATAGCTCAAAAGTTGTTCAAGAAATGAATTCATATATCATCCTTCCATACAATTTATCCTTGACAAATAGAACGCGTTATATTTTTCCATTCGATCTACCGTCCAATTTAATATTTCAAATAATTTGCTGTATGATACGAGACAATTTAGAGTGCTTCGCATCTTGACTAACTTTTGAGTCAAGAAATTGTCTAAAACGATCTTTAGATAATAATATTGCAAATATTAATTTTTCAAACCAGTTAATACTGTAGGCAACTTTGATTGCACGTTTCATAAATATGACATTATTTGAAATGTTTCAGCCTGACAAGACTATAAACTAAGTTTCCAGCAGTCAGGATAGTAATCTAGTTTAGTATTTAGGTACAGATCATAGTTAGGACAAATAAGACGAAACTTAAAAAAAAAAAAATGGTGATCTTTTTCTTGTGGAGGCTGGAAAAAAATCTAATGCCCCATAATAGATTAATCCAGCCCTGTTAGTATCCATTACTTTCAAGTATGTAAATATGAGTAAATAACAATGTTCTCTCGTAGTGAGCATTGGGGAGCGAAGGTTCTAAGGCCATGCTGGGCGAATTTGTATTAGTTTCAAATTTTGTATTAGAGTCATTTTTTAACACCTTGTGATATATTGACCAAGCAATGCCACAAGCTGTGACTGTTTAAATGCCGAACTTGTTTGTATCTCAGTGTAGAATGCAAATTTAAGTTTGTCAAATCTTTAAATATCTCCAAACATAAATTATATGACTTTCGTAATCAGCGGCACTTATGTATTGCGTATTTATGAATTCGATAAATCTATAAATGTAACAAATATAATTATTATTAATATAAACATTAAACCACATAAAACTCACCCAAAAACCGCTTCTCAGTATTAGGATACTCCCCAGTAAGAGCCTTTAACAGCTCCTCATAATCAAAAATATTCCCATTCTGGTAAACCGGTGTAGCATACTCATCATTCAACTCGTAATAATCAGCCTGTCTTTTGGTCCTCTTGTTACCATCAGCTGATCTCTTGTAAGCATTATGCCCGGCCGCTTTAATTGAAGCCAAATTCCTTTTCTCACCATCCATATCATCATCATCCTTAATAATAGGTGTATCGTAGCTGCGATCATTAGGTCCGTGTATCTTGTCTTGTCGTAATAGTGCAGCCACGTTTCGTTTTCCAGCCCCATAACGTACTCCCTCGCGTGCTAATGAAGCCAAATTGCGGCTCATCCTGCTAAATCCACCCCCACGAGCCACCGACCCCAAATACCTCTTCCCGTACGAAGGAAAATTGTAGCTCCGTGCAAGACTGCCTATATTCCTCTTATCATACAACTCATCAATTAGCTCCTGTATTTCACGTTTGTGATGCAACTCTCCGTTTCGAGCAAGAGCCTCAATTCCTCGCTTCTCCTCTTCAGCTTGCGACTGTGGCAGCTGTCCGTTCTTCGCCAAATTAGCCAAACTTCGTTTGTCATCCGATTCGTCATCGGGAATAGTTTTTATGTACCCCTCTCTGGCTAATGCTGCCAGATTACGCTTGCCCGGAAGATTATCCCATTTTGCCAAAGAGCTGATGCTTCGTTTGTAATCCAATAAGTCGTCCTCGAACTCCTGTCGCTGCAAAGCGTCGTATAAACGCTGCATGATGTCGCGACGGAGGGCTTTTGTCTGTAGAGACACCTCCATGGGTGAGAAGATCTTCTCGAGGGTGTTGGAGATGTCGGCTTCGCTCTGGGCATCGATTAAAAGCTGTAACAGAAATGAAACCATTGTTTTTATATATAAGTAAGCTAATTTATACATATTTTAAACTTTGATTTCCTTTGGTGACACATTTCTTTATGATACATAAAATCGGGGTTTACGAAAGAAGTGTAATACTACAAAATATCTTTTTCTTCTTGCCAATATAGCCTAGTTATTGGCAAGCAGAATATTGTGTATTAAACTTTTTTCGTAAACATCGATTTAGTTTTAGTTCATCATAAAGAAATGTGTCACCTAGAGAGACAAAGAAGGAGAGAAGCGTTTTATTGTTGTAACAAATTCTATGCGTTGCACTTAAAATTGAAGCATTATTTGTTTATTTTGGTGCATTAATAACGCCTCTGCAAGGGATAACTCAAGACATAACTTTTTCTTTTATGATTTTTGTTTAAGAATTCGTAATAAATTCAATTGCTGAATCAATGAACATTAATATTATTACTTCAATCACCGCTACAGATAAATAATGATATAATTATTTAGCACTTATTTAGTTTCAAAATTAAGCATTGTTTGTTTACTTGGTTCAGTTAATAATGCTCCAATGCGGGAAAATTCAAGAAACTTAATTCTTCCATAAAAACTATATGCTTAAAAATTCGTAATAAATTAAATACTTGAAATTACAACTAAGTGATGATATAATTACATTAGACACTTATTGAGCTTAAAAATGGCATTGTTGTTTATTTTAGTCCATAAATAACGCCTTAATGCGGAAAAAAATAAGTCACAAGACTTTTTGATTAAAACATAAATTTAATTGATAATATTAACAACGTCTCAATGCGGGAAACTTCTAGACACATAACTTGTCGATAAAAACTTTTTGTTGGAATAATCGTTATAAATTCAATTGTTGAAATTACAACTAAATGATGAGAGAAGTATATTTCGCACTTATTTAGCGGTAGAACAAGGCATTGTTTATTTATTTTAGTTAATGAATAACGTTTCAATCCAGGGAATTGCAAGACATATACATTTTCCATTAAAAGTTTGTGATTAAAAAATCGTAGTAACTTCAATATAAAATGTATAGTCAGTATGGAATTATAAGAAGCATAGAATTGAATATTGATTATATATTCATATCACTTCGTTATATCGACTAAACCGGTGGCTGTCCATAAATAGCTTTGATGAATATCCGAGGGGACTATAATGTAGAACATCAGCTTTCCCGTGCGCAGTTTCCTTCAACAATCACCGCACACACTGTGCACGCCAACAAACGTAATTTCCTTTTGTTCCGCAGTCGGTGGGGTGTTGTTTCATGATAGTGCTAATAGAAATTAGAAACGCGGCATGTTGCGACTTAATTAACGTTATTGTCGGGACTTTAATATGATTTCGAGGCGCTTGAAGCGTTGTAAAACATAGTTTTCACACCACCAGAACCGTTAGGGAATAGTTGCGAAGGATTTGCAGTATACATCACAATTAACAATAGCGGAACATTACGGGGTCGCGGGAATTAAAGTCGCACATAAAAAGGAATTAGCGATAATAATTGGGTTTTACTGGGAAGTGCAAGTTCGTATTGAATGCGACGCTAATGTTTATTTCGTTAATTAATTTAAGTCGTATTTAAATTGGATTTATTTCATTATGTTTCTTGATGAAATATATGAGCGTTAAAGCGAAAATGAGAGTGGCAATGAATAATTATGTTTGTTATAATATTGTTAAATGCATTATAATATTAATAAATAACCTAGTTCAGTGGATTAGTGCAGGGGTGGCAAGCCTATGGCACGCGTGCCAGTGTTGGCAGGTATGAAAAAATTTTTGACACGCGAAAATTTGCTGGTACAGCGTTTAATTTAATAAAATTCTGCAAACGTTCGTTTTTATCTTATTTGTATTAATTGTGTATTTTTAATATTACCAATAGGTTGGCAATTTTAAGGATTGTATTTTTTTGGTACACATACTGAGGTTTGCCAACCCTTGCCTACTGGATAGAGGCGCCGTTCGGGACCGTGAGTTCTAACCCTATCAGGGTAAATTTTCGCAAATCACCTTTCACAGTTTTCAGAGGATTTCTGTGAAGTAAAAGTAAATAAGGTGACTCAAGTCCTCTGAACTTCTCCCTTTACTGGCGGCATAGCCTCACTAGCCATATAAAAATAGAGGTTTTTTTTATTAATAAATTTCATAGTTTACTTTAAAACTCAATTTATGTTTCATTTTAATTTACTAGAATCACGCGTCCTACCACTGTCGACTGTGCCAATATTTAAACTGGCCGCCAAGTATCCACACCCGATCGCAATGTAATTCAAATATTCTGCCAAATATTCCTGCCTTTTCGCATTTCAGTGACGCAATGCTGTTGCCGTCGTAGTCTAACGAATCTTAACGGCGGTTACAGCCAGCTTGGGCAGGAATTTATTATGTTGGTATATAAATTTACCTTTATTTCGCATCAATCAAAACAAAACTTACATACAAGTGTGACATAGATTTGTGCAAACTAAGATCCCTGCTAAGACTATCCCTATAACTTGTATGTAAGTTTTGTCTTGTTTGATGTCAAATAAAGGTAAACTTAAATAAAGTGTGAACCCACCTTTTAGCAATCTACATATCTAGATTTCGATCTTATTAGATCTCGTCAGTGTAGCTCAGCTAGTGGGGATGAATTCACACAATATCTCGAGTGGTTATATATAAAAATAATACAACATACCCCTAGGAGGAAAGTTAAACGCCAATTATCCTTAGTGTGTTCATGAATAGTCACATTTAGTATATACCATGTGTTCAATTTGTACTTTAACTCTGCATAGACTTTTTGGGACGTCAAACTTGAAATCAACGAAAATTCTACAATGTAGGGTTATAAAGAAAGCCATAATTCCTATTCTAATTTTCATAAATGGATAGAATTAACTTTAGAGTATCCATCAATAGTCACATTTAGTATATAAAACGTGTTCAATTTGTACTTTTATTCTGCATAGACTTTTTGGGACGTCAAACTTGAAAACAAACAAATTTAATTCTACGATGTAGGATTATAGAAAAAGCCATAATTCCTATTATAATTTTCAAAATTGGATAAAATTATCCTTAGTGTATTCATCAATAGTCACATTTAGAGTATACCACGTGTTTAATTTGTACTTTTACTCTTCATAGACTTTTTGGGACGTCAAACCTGAAATCAACGAAATTCTACATTGTAGGGTTGTAAAAAGAGCCATAATTTCTATTCTAATTTTCAAAATTGGATAAAATTATCCTTAGAGTATTCATCAATAGTCACATTTAGTATATACCACGTGTTCAATTTGTACTTTTAGTCTGCATAGACTTTTTGGGACGTCAAACTTGAAATCAACGAAATTCTACAATGTACGGTTATAAAAAGAGCCATAATTCCTATTCTAATTTTCAAAATTGGATAAAATTATCCTTAGTGTATTCAACAAAAGTCACATTTAGTATATATCACGTGTTCAATTTGTACTTTTACTCTGCATAGACTTTTTGGGACGTTAAACATGAAATCAACGAAATTCTACAATGTAGGGTTGTAAAAAAAGCCATAATTCCTATTCTAATTTTCAAAAAAGGATAGAATTATCTTTAGAGTATTCATCAATAGTCACATTTAGTATATACCACGTGTTCAATTTGTACTTTTACTCTGCATAGACTTTTTGGGACGTCAAACTTGAAATCAACGAAATTCTACAATGTAGGGTTATAAAGAAAGCCATAATTCCTATTCTAATTTTCAAAATTGGATAAAATTATCCTTAGTGTATTCATCAATAGTCACATTTAGTATATACCACGTGTTCAATTTGTACTTTAACTCTGCATAGACTTTTTGGGACGTCAAACTTGAAATCAACGAAATTCTACAATGTAGGGTTATAAAAAAAGCCATAATTCCTATTCTAATTTTCAACAATGGATAGAATTATCTTTAGAGTATTCATCAATAGTCACATTTAGTATATACCACGTGTTCAATTTGTACTTTTACTCTGCATAGACTTTTTGGGACGTCAAACTTGAAATCAACGAAATTCTACAATGTAGGGTTATAAAAAAAGCCATAATTCCTATTCTAATTTTCAAAATTGGATAGAATTATCCTTAGTGTATTCCTCAATAGTCACATTTAGTATATATTACGTGTTCAATTTGTACTTTTACTCTGCATAGACTTTTTGGGACGTCAAACTTGAAATCAACGAAATTCTACAATGTAGGGTTATAAAAAGAGCCATAATTCCTATTCTAATTTTCAAAATTGGATAAAATTATCCTTAGAGTATTCATCAATAGTCACATTTAGTATATACCACGTGTTCAATTTGTACTTTTACCCTGCATAGACTTTTTGGGACGTCAAACTTGAAATCAACGAAATTCTACAATGTAGGGTTATAAAAAAAGCCATAATTCCTATTCTAATTTTCAAAATTGGATAAAATTATCTTTAGAGTATTCATCAATAGTCACATTTAGTATATACCGCGTGTTCAATTTGTACTTTAACTCTGCATAGACTTTTTGGGACGTCAAACTTGAAATCAACATAATTCTACAATGTAGGATTATAGAAAAAGCCATAATTCCTATTCTAATTTTCAAAAATGGATAGAATTATCTTTAGAGTATTCATCAATAGTCACATTTGGTATATACCACGTGTTCAATTTGTACTTTTACCCTGCATAGACTTTTTGGGACGTCAAACTTGAAAACAACGAAATTCTACAATGTAGGGTCATAAAAAGAGCCATAATTCCTATTCTAATTTTCAAAATTGGATAAAATTATCTTTAGAGTATTCATCAATAGTCACATTTAGTGACTATTGATGAATACATCAATAGTCACATTTAGTATATACCACGTGTTCAATTTGTACTTTTACCCTGCATAGACTTTTTAGGACGTCAAACTTGAAAACAACGTAAGTCTACAATGTAGGATTATAGAAAAAACCATAATTGCTATTATAATTTTCAAAATTTGATAAAATTATCCTTAGAGTATTCATCAATAGTCACATTTAGTATATACCACGTGTTCAATTTGTACTTTTACTCTGCATAGACATTTTGGGACGTCAAACTTGAAATCAACGAAATTCTACAATGTAGGGTTATAAAAAGAGCCATAATTCCTATTCTAACTTTCAAAATTTGATAAAATTATCCTTAGATACTATATATAACAATACTAATACGGTATTAAATAATATGAACATATTACATTATCTAGCTTTCTAAGTACAGCTATTTCCTGCAGCTGCAGGAAGGAACCAGCGGGAAAAGCGCACGCGGCAACAACTTTAGTAGTTCCATGTAAACGCGAATGTATTTATATTCCCATTCCAGCCTCGAGTCTCCAAATGGAACGTGCTATGTGGGTTGAACTTTGGCAGACGGTCCCGCAGGATATTCGCCCCTAGCGTACTATTGTTGACACGGCGTGATCGATCGCGCTTATTTAAAAGCGCGAAGACGTCGGATTTATAGCCGCTCACATTCTTCAATCTCACACGCCGAGCCGCCTTCAGTAAGTAGGATCGTATTGAATTTACATAAAGGCTTACATGTATACTTTTATTCGTCTATATAAGATTTTTATGTTACAAAAGAAAAGGTAAAAAAGTGTTTTTTTTTTTCAGGACAGAACCTAATTTTAATTTGTTGTATCATATCTCATTGTGTCGGAGTCTCCATTCATATAGTCCCAATTATAGGGGACAAATATAGAATAACTATTCTCTATATTTTAAATAAAAAATATACTTTTCCTGAATGGAATGTATATTTGTGAAAAAATTAACACCTTTAAAGTGTCACTCAGGAAAACTACGTTTTTCGACCATAACTTATTACTTTATCAAACGAATTATGGATACAGTATGTTAATCGCCGGAGCATATCTATAAAGACTGAAAAAATGTTGCCCGCCCGTCCGTTTGTCGTCCGTCCGATCGTTTGTCGGCCGTCCGTCCGGCAAAATGTAAACAATTTCAATCCAACAAATCGTTGTTTTAGAAGTTTCGTGTTGATATCTAGTAATAATATCAATCTTTTCATTAAAAAAAAACTCGCACTTTCTGCAAGATTATACAATATATTTCTATTCTAACAATTCCTAATTTTTTTAAAAGCATGTCTTATAGGATTGTATTTTACTCTGATTGCTGTCGATCGCACTCCATTAGTACGATCGCCGACTTAAAGCTTTTATAGCGAGCTCAAACTTAATGGAGCGCGCGACCTATTTCTCATCCCATCTGGCTGCTCATTCCATCAGCAAAAAACAACAACCCGGTCGCTCTAATTGCGGGATGATGGTGCGTTGATAGCCGTCGGGCGTGAAAGCAATTAGGGGTCGGCCCGCCCCCTCGCAACAGGTTTGTACGTGGAGAAGATTAAATTTTACGCGCCACGTGAAAGGAAAACAATCCCTTTACGCTCTCACGTAGGTTAATGGATTAATCAGAGGTTTAGTGTTATGCAAGTCTCTTGAATTGATGAATGGGGTTTTGACCATCAATGATAGAGGGACGTGGGGAAGAGACTATAAATAGTAATGGAAAAAAGCTACTAGAATTCTGTGTGGAAATCAACTAGATAATTACAAACACTTAATCCCTTTTGTCATTCCCCGTCGGAATGTGCGAATGCTTTTAAGTTCAAACTAGATGAAATACCCGTCCTTAATCTAATTTAAGCTTAAAAGCATTCACAAATTTAGAAGAGAAGAAAAAAAGTGGGATGGAAAAATCTATTATAGTTTAAATGATTATTGAATCAAAAGTAAACAGCTACTAACTAAACAAGGGGACATAATGGAAATATGGGGATAATTCTGGGGGTTAGCGGGAATGAAGGTTGTACGTTGTAAGTTTTACACGAAGAAAATGCTGAGAAGGTAGACTTGGACAATGACAAAAATATGTAGAAAATTGAACAAATATTTTGAGAATAATTGGAAAATGCAATGTATACATTTAAAACTATGAGAGCAACAGGATACGATAGAATATCACCAGAAATTTACTTTACAGCTGAACCATTATGGAGACACTGCGCAAGAGAAAGGAAGACTTGCACATGATAGTGGAGGATCTAAAGGGCAGGACCATCATATATGAAGTCACCACAGGAGCGTCGACTTTCGAGGTGACAGCAGGGACCCCACAGGGATCTGTACTGGGGCCTATGATGCATATCATGGACGTTGTATAAGGCACAAAAGGTCCGTAAAGGGCCGCAGTGCACACAGCCCAGGGGCGGGGGCTGTACTCACCGTAAAAAAACGCAACACGGTGTTAGATTGCTTTTGAGGCGGGCCCCGAGCAACAGAACGTGAGTATTTTGTTTAGCCGGTGGGCGCCCTAGACATAACCCGGGGTGAATCCAACACTACTCATGCCTACCACCTAGTGGTGGTAACGGAGGCATGGGTGTCTTTCGAAGAGTCCATCTCACAGGAACAAAAAGATGAACTTAGTGCAGTCCTCACCATTCAAATAATAGACATATGCCTCATAGCAGAAACTCACTACACAAAATAAAGCTACCTTAAAATAAAGGGATACCAGTGCTATCATATGTACATATGTGTTATTTTTTGCTGTTGTTATTTGATACTCTTCCGTTTGGAGTTTAAGTTTAAGTTCGTTTGTTGAACAGCCCTTGTTGCGTGGCCACCCATCCACGCAAAAGGGCTGCTCTCATCAAAGAGCACATCCAACAAACGAAGAACTCAAACACCAAACGGAAGAGTATCAAATAACAGCAGCAAAAAATAACACATCCAAAGGCTGGATAACATTAGGAGTGTAATTTTGTTGTATAGTGTATCCAAATTCTCTCTATTTTTTCTTCTTTCTTAATCGTCTACTCTCTTACCCGATGAGGTGTCGAGGTTGAATTGTTTCGGTTGTCCTTATCCTTATGGTTTGTAGAATTTGTTCAACCCTTTCCTATCCGCTGTCAACGTTCTTCCTTCTTGTCATATTTTTACTTTATTTTTGAGCATTTTTGTAATTGCACCGTTCCCTGTGGCCGTCCTCTTGTCCTGTTTCCACTTGCTATTACTTCCCGTGCCTGCTTTACTTGCTCATCATATTAATATATCCGAACTATTTTCTTATGTGCGATGTGCTACGTATTGTCAGTGCTACTCTACGGCGTAGAAGGATGGACTCCTCGATGAACCAACTAGAGGCATTCGAGATGTGGATGTACCGTAGACTATTGAAGATACCATGGGTGGACCGTGTCACCAATGAAGAAGGACTCCGGCGGGCCGGTAAATCACGCGAAGTGTTGACCATAGTGAAACAACGAAAAGCCGCGTATTTCGGTCATATCTTCCGAAACGATAAGTACAATCTCATGCAACTTATTGAAGGCAAGATGGAAATGAAGGAATTGGACGTAAAAAGTTTTCATGGACGCGTAACCTCAGGAAATCGTTTAAAACTCGCGACTGATTCGGTGCGCGAAATTAAGAACAGTACCACATGATGGTCGTCAACCTGTAAGGATAGGGCACCAAAAGAAGAAGATGCCGTTGCCAACCTTCATTTCTTCATTGCGCATTCTATCTGTCTTTGTAACTCCTTCACGCCTTCTTAAAACAATCATTCCTACTGCGTGCACTCCTGATTTCTGTCTTACATTCACCACCCAAGATTCGCTCCCATATGTTAGTATCGGCGTCTAAATCAATATAAAGATTGTAATTTTTGTTTCCTTTTATATTTCTTTCTTGTTTATAAAGTGTCTTCTTGTATAATCTCGCAACTGATATTATTCTATTCTTAATGTCACTTCCGGTTCTATCTAATATTTTGCCTAGATATTTAAAGTTTCCTACTTGCTATAAGTTTTCCTCAACCTGAATCTTTATGTTGTTCTCTTTCTTTCCTATCAACATTTTGTTTTTACCTTGTTTAATTTTAATTTTCGTTTGGCACGTGCTTCTTATCTTTCCAAATTCCAAATCCTTATTTCGCGATATTTCCGAACTCTACTATGTCATCTGTAAATGCACATTCAGTTATTTTATCCATGTTTTTGTAACCTATAGTGATCCTTTTTAAAACATATATAAGTGTGAATCCCCCTCTTAGCAATCTACATATCTAGATTTCGATCTTATTAGATCTCATCAGTGTAGCTCAGCTAGTGAGGATGAATTCACACAATATTTCGAGTGGTTATATACAAAAATGATACCACTAACCCTCTAGGAGGAATCATATGGGTGTGCATTGCTAATTGATGTGGTGCCGTCAGATGGTGTTTAACTTTCCTCCTAGGGGCTTAGTTGTATCATTTGTGATACCTTTTGTTTGTGTTTTGATTTCTTTTATTATGTTGTCCATTATTATTACAAACAATAGGCGACTCAAAATCCCTGCTTGTCTCACTCCTTGTTTTGTTCTGAATTCTCTGTTGTGAGTTCTTATGTAGTTTCATGTTTCTTTGTATATTGATTTTATCTCTTCTATTAGTCCTTCTCTGACTGCTTTACCTCTAGACTCTTCCATATTTCCTCTCTGGGAATGCTATCAAATGCCCTTTGAAGATCTATAAAACAGAAATATCCTTCCTTGTTGTATTCTAAGTTCTTTCTCTATTATTTGCCTTATCGTAAATATTTAGTTTTGTGCAAGATGGCTCGCTATAAATTCACTTTACGCATCGTCTAGTTCCTTTTCTATGGCATTTCCCCAGCAGAATTCTTTTGTACATTTTCCTCGGTACGTTAAGCAGTGATAACCCTCTGTAGCTTCTGCATTGTCTACCACCTCCATTTTTTAATATTGGTATAATTACTGCAACTTTCCAGTCTTTTGGGATTCTCTTTTGTTTCTATGCTATTCTGCATATATCAAGCAGTAATTTCTGTTCTTCTTGGCCCATGTGCTTTAATTCTTCCGGTGTTATGCCATCATGACTAGCCGCCTTCCTTATTTTCACTTGTTTTCAGTGCTTTGTTCATCTTCCGAAATTATATCTTTGTAGATTGTTACCTCTTTTTCTTCCGTTTTCAATCTACCACCTTTTTCTCTGTCCTAGGTTTGTACTTTCGGATCCCAGTAGCTCAGTAAACTACTTCTTCCATATATTCGTTGTCTTGACGGTTGTAAGTAGAAATACTTAGAACCGTCTAGACAACAAACATATGGAAGGAGTAGTTTACTGAGCTACTAGGATTTACTGTCATATTTGTTCTTGATTTGTTTTATTTGCAATCTTGCGTACCTCATGTTTTTCACCACCTTAAAGAAAAGTTTTTGGTTACTTCGGCTATCTACTTCGATTTTTTCCCGGCCTCTTCCCATGTTTTCCTTTTAGCTGCCTTTATATCTTGTTTCGCTTTATTCCTTTGTACTTTGTATTCCTCATATGCCTGTTCTATTTCTGTCTTTCTAAATATAGTTTCCATAGTTTGAGACTTATTCTTTTATTTGTTCATCCCACCATTTAGTTTTTTTTTTTCTTGTGCTCACCACTCATTTATGTATCACAAACGTTCTTGCGGCGTTTCTTACTATTTTTTTGTTTCTATTTTCTGGGCTAGTTTGTATTCTGTTATTTCTGTCAGTCGTTGGTATTCTTTCTTTGCTTTTCGTCATTCAGCTTTTATGTTTTGATTTTCTTTCTCCCTCTAGGCTGTTTGATCTTCATTTGTATTGGGTGTATCCTTTCTGTCTCTGATATTTATTTCTACGATCAGCATATAGTGGTCACTCCCAATTTCTAGGCCTCTTAAAACCCTGGCATTCGTCGAGCAACAGACGAAAGGTTTCTGTTGCTCGTTTAAACCAAAATATAGTCGATTATTGACTTTTCTTTTCTGCCATGATCTTCTCCAGTATATTTGCATATGTTTTTATGTTCACATCTGGTGTTATAATCATGTCATTTTGTCATCAAAATTCTAACATTCTTTTTCGGCTCCTATTTAGTGTGTCCTCTCCATATTTTCCTAAGATTTCCTCGTATCCGTCTGTTTTGTTTCCCACACTGCTGTTGAAATCTCCCAATATCACTAACTGTTCCTGATCTCTTCTATGGTTAGTTCTTCCCAGAAAACAACCTTGTTTCTCTTAGTGTCATCTTCATTTGACCCAAACACTATCACTAAAATGGGGAAATGAGGTGTATAAACAAGAAAACAAGAGGTAGACAGACGAAAACTACTAAATAAGGACATTGTTTATGGAAAAAGATCTTAACTGGCGGAAATGGCAAATAAAAACTAATTAATATGGCGGTGAAAGAGTAATGATTATGATTACACACACTGACCATTTTTATGGAAAAAGATCTTAACTGGCGGAAAAGGAAAATAACAACTCACTAATAACTTATAAAACTCAACAGAGGCGAATACCGGTAAAAGAGTAATGATTATAAATGATGAATGTGTATATGTCCTATAATTCCATCCAATCAAAGAACATAGGACCCAGATCGCTTCCTAGTATACTACTGGGATGATTTGGCCTGATTTTTACGTCGTTTTTTTGTGTAAGTAACCATTGAATAAAGTAACAGAGCAAGTGCTACGTTACCGACGGGACCAACGGCTTAACGTGCCTTCCGAAGTACCGTGGAACGCTAATGTTCCAACTAGGATGCATGCAAAAGCGACACCGAGACTTGAACTCGGGTGGTCCTGCTGTTTGCAAGCCCGGCGGTTTACCGCTCGGTTATGCGCTCCCAATGATGAATGAATTAATATCATTTTCAGAAAGTGTTATCCTATAAAATAAAAAGCTAGCGAATGTAAGATGGGTGGGTGTTTAAGTCCAACTAAACTATGCGCGTTCGTCATTTTAAGCATGTTAAGCCGCTTCCGTTAGACATTCGGGAGCTGTTGCGGGCTGCCCAGCCCAGAACAGCTTCCGAACGATAAACGAAAGCGACTTTAAACTCTGTACAACACTGTCTTGGAAATGTTCCTTGTTTCAGGCAATTTCATTGAATAATTAATAATAAGGATTGATTCATGGAAAATTACGAGAAAGTGTAGTGCCTTTCGTTTATCACTCTAGGCTTATTGTTTCTTGTTCTATTTGCCGCTTCCGATGCGCATAATTCTACCTGGGCCCTTACAACCGGCGGCGCACGACCGCCATACCTGAGCGATACTATACGCCACGGGGACGACTAGCAATGATAAACCATGCTAAACTAAAGCGCCTCAAGTCGATTGAAATGGTCAATTTTTTTAATCGTCATCATATAACAATAATTATTTTACACTATCTAACTGGAATGCGAGTTATGTAAGTCGCCAACAATAATTGATAATACATGTAATTATATTTATTACGCCCGATTCTATAATTGAATCGGTAGTTTGAAGAAGGGAACAAGCGTCAAAATAATTATATTAAATGATAATAATTGATTCCCAACAACCTGTAATCTATTTAGCCAATACAACAACGAGATGTGGTTACTGCGTTACCAAACCTAAATAATAATGTTGTTAATCTTTAAAATTGATTCATGTAGAAATTCTAGCTCCTTCAATTTCCAACAAATTTGATTTTTGGATTCGTTCCCTTCTTCAAACTACCGATTTAATTTCTTGTTATAAGTTCGGACTATATGAATAGATAATCCGAGTCAAATAGGGACAATTAAAATAGGTATCTGCCCTCGTTTCAGGCGTTTCTTTCTCAGACATGAAACATATAAAATGTATGCCTTTTTAAATGAATTTCGCGAAACATTCCTTTATCTTGCCATGTCGAGTTAAATCTTGCAATAAAAATCTCCCTGAGAAGTTTAAATCCCCCGCAATGCTGCCCCATTTAATATTAATACGAAAACAATAGACGTCTCGCCGTCGAACCCCAACAATAAATATCTCTGCGGAATTTATTTCCCGTCCGAATATTGCATCCGTTGGAGCGGCAATATCTTTCCCCTATCGCATGGCGCGCATGGCTGCCCCAAAATCTGGGCGAAGGGTTTAATCGCTCGCAGCTTGCCCGGAAGTTATTTGCGGCCTCAAAGGACACATATTCGCGACTATACTGAGTTGGCAAAGTCAAATATTTGAGCTGTGGCAAAAATCTGACGAGGGTTTGCGGAGTTTGGGGGATTGAGATATTATCAAATGATTATGTATGTTAGACAGTTATGCGAAATCCCTTTGTATGTTGTTTGATAAAAGGAGAGATTAGAATAATTACTAATTCATTAAATTAATAAATTATGATATAGTACTAAAATTCAAAATTGTAAAGGCACTATTCTCTTACTTAAGCTGGCAGTATAGTGCGAATAACGCTAATAATTATGCAGCACCCCTCGTTCTTGCGAAATCTAGCGAAATCCCATCACATCAACAACTACACCGACGAAGAACCAAAAACTACCTAATGCGCAAATAGAAAATCAAAGAAGCCATTAGGTTGGACACATGGAACGTAAGGAGCCTACACACCATTTCTAAATTCCTAATATTATTTATGGACGAAATTATGAAGAAATGTAAAATTGCACGTAAAAAGTACATAGTAGGACACACACAAAAGGAAATAGTGGAGATAATATTCTCGGATGATGTAGTTGTATTCGCAACTAGCGAAAAATCATTGTAAATATTCTTAAACTAGGGAGTGCCAAATGATACTGAAAAGCTAAGGTCATGGTAATAGGATGAAAGCAAGAGAAAATAAATATGGAGATAGAGAAGGAAATGATAGAACAAGTGGAGTTTAAATATCTGACGATACCTATACGATAACTCCTGGTCTGGACGGAGAAGCAAGATATAGAAATCAGAAACTGTATAGAAAAAACAATGAATATCTATAGCAATGAACATAAAATTCATAAGCAAATATCAGTACTATAAGTATCAAGAGCCACGAAGATAAAAATATACAGGGCAATAATAAGACCTAGATCAAAGTACACGCAGTAGAAATGAAGTATATGAGCATATATGTTGTATTATATAATACAACTAACCCCCTAGGAAGAAAGTTAAACGCCATCTGGCGGCACAACAGCAATTAGTAATGCACACCCATATGGTAATAACCGTGAACATGCTCATGCCATCAGGATCACCGGGTAGTGCCCTCTATGGAATAATATTCCAACAGAGTGCTTGAGATATCAGCACAATGCCAATCGTATAAAACATATATAAGTGTGAACCCACTAGCAGAGCTACACTGATGAGATCTAATAAGATCGAAATCTAGATATGTAGATTGCTAAGAGGAGGGTTTACACTTATATATGTTTTATATGAGCAGACTTAGAGGTGTAACATAAAAGAAAAAAAAGAGGAATGAGAATATAAGATGAGAATTGATATTGACGCCAATAGAATTCATAGAGGAAATTAGCATGGTGAGGACGCATAATTAGAATGGTAGAGACACCTGTTAAAATAATATGGAGAGGAACAATTAAAAATTTAAAAAATGGAAGAATAATGGGATGAAGTAATAGCAGAATGGGGTGGTATCACACGATAATCGCACAACAAGATATTATCATAGCCTCTTCCACCCTATTCCGACTCTCACCTATACGATGCCTCATCTGGTGAGGCGGGTGAACCCTGGAAACCTGAGGAATCCAGTCCGTATAAGAGGCGAGGTCAGGGCAAACGAGAGTGGGATAAATAGGAAATTTGGCGTGCCGCTTGCATCTTCACCCCACAAACAAAACTCTCTACGAAATCTGCAAAAGAAGCTTTGGAACACATTGGAGCGTACGAATCCTATAACAAATATGCGCTCTTAAACAAGTAAAGCATACAGCTAGCTGCTACAAGCTGAACTAGCAGCGCTGCAAGAGGTGAGATGGGAATAGCAAGGTACGGAGATTGAATCTGGAGACTAAACATTATGGTATAGCAGCTGCGCTAGAACGAGAAAATTCAGTACTGGCTTCCTCATACGCAAGTCGCTTAACGAAAGTATCAAAGCATTCTACCCAGTTAGCGAACGCATGTGCCACATACGAGTGCGTAGCAAATTCGTTCACATCACTTAAATCACCATACAAGCACCCTCTGAAGAAAAACTCGGTCAGACGAAAGAAGAGTTCTTTACTGCGTAAGAAGAAACTTATAACATCACCCCTAAAGTGGACATCAGAATCATCTTGCAGACTTCAATGCGAAAATAGGGAAAGAAACTACATTTGGCAAAACCATCGGCATGCATAACGCGCATGCTATCACAAACAAACATGGATCACTGTGCATTAGGGAGAAACATGTTGATCGCCATTACCAACTGGCGCAAGGAAGATTCACAAGCACAAATGAGTGTACCCAAAGGACCACAGGAACCACGAATCATGATAGATGCTAGACACCTATCAAATATACTAGATGTACGAAGCTGTAGAGGAGCCAAATTGGACTCCCTCTCCCACTATTCGTCAATGTGAGGTATAGAAGCCGCATTTCAAACATAAAAAGGGAATAAGTAACAAGCAGTGGGATCTAGAAAAGGTCAAAGATGACGACCAAGTACAAGCAGTTTTTCACGAAAATGTCGACACGCTACTACACAGAGAACCAGAGCCCTGCTAAGGTCTAATAGTGGAATTGTGGCAAAGAGTAAGGCCTAAAACAGAAAATGAATGGCAGGTTTGCCACAGAGTGCTAACCAAAAATCGATGCAAAATACAAAACAGGGGCCAAGATGTTGCAAAGGCGAACTAGAGCCACCCAACAAAGAGTGTAGCAAATTTCTATGAGCCAACCACAGAGCGGTCAAAGAAAGAGAGATTAATGAACTGGAGCAACCAAATGACCGAAATGAAGGTCGAAAATACTACAAGAATTTTGCCAGTATCAACAAAAGATTCCAGCCAAGAACCAATAGCTGCGGGACAGTTAGCGCAACGGAAATTCTGAATGGTTGCGGGCATGATGACCGAAAGCATCAGGGCCGGTCCCAGCTGGTGTGTAAGGGGGGTCAGCACGCGGGCGGCCAAAATTAGTGGCGGCCAAATTCAGCCCGGATCATGAGATGTCGAAGGAGTTATAACATAAAAGTCCAATGAGATATCTTCAATATCTTGAAAGATATGGCTTGTAAAAGTTTAAATTTATATTATCACACATTTCTGCATAAATACCTATTCATCATGATGCAATTTTAAGACTTTTTGTCTTATTCTTGTCTATAAATGTATGAAAAACTAACTTATAAAGACTCCAATGAGATATCTTCATTATCTTCAAAGATATGGCTTATAAAAGTTAAAATTAATATTATCACACATTCCTGCAAAAATAGCTATTCATTATGATGTAACTTTAAGATTATTTGTGTTATTCTTATCTAAAAATGTATGACAAACACAATTATAAAGACTCCAATGAGGTATCTTCATTATCTTCAAAGATATGACTTGTGAAAGTTGAAATTTCTATTATCAAACATTCCTGCAAAAATACCTACTCATCGTGATTCAATTTTAAGATTTTGTGTGTTATTTTTGTCTAAAAATGTATGAAAAACTCAATTATAAAGACTCTAATGAGGTATATTCAAAGATATGGCTTGTAAAAGTTGACCTTTGTATCACAGTTTCCTGCAAAAAAACCTATTCATCATGATGCAATTTTAAATTTTTGTATGTTATTCTTGTCTAAAAATGCATGAAAAACAAAATTATAAAGACTCCAATGAGATATCTTCATTATTTTCAAAGATATGGCTAATAAAAGTTAAAATTAGTATTATCACACATTCCTGCAAAAATACCTATTCATCATGATGCAACTTGTAAGATTATTTGTGTTATTCCTATCTAAAAATATATGACAAACTCAATTATAAAGACTCCAATGAAGTATCTTTATTATCTTCAAAGATATGACTTGAAAGTTGAAATTTGTATTATCAAACAATCCTGCAAAAATACCTATTCATAGTGATGCAATTTTAAGATTTTTTGTGCTATTCTTGCCTAAAAATGTATGAAAAACTCAATTATAAAGACTTCAATGAGGTATCTTCAAAGATATGGCTTGTAAAAGTTGACATTTGTATTATCACACACTCCTGCAAAAACACCTATTCATCATGATGTAATTTTAAGCTTTTGTGTGTTATTCTTGTCTAAAAATGCATGAAAAACAAAATTATAAAGACTCCAATGAGATATCTTTATTATTTTCAAAGATATGGCTTATAAAAGATTAAATTTATATTATCACACATTTCTGTAAAAACACCTATTCATTATAAAGCAATTTTAAGATTTTTCAAGTTATTCTTGTTTGAATATGTATGAAAAACACAATTATAAAGACCGCAATGAGATATCTTCATTATCTTCAAAGATATGACTTGTGAAATTTGAAATTTGTTTTACCACTCATTCCTGCAAAAATACCTATTCAATATGATGCAATTTTAAGATATTTTGTGTTATTCTTGTCTAGAAATGTATGAAAAACTCATTTATAAAGACCCCAATGATCTTTATTATCTTCAAAGATATGGCTTGTTTAATTTGAAATTTGTATTATCACATTATCTTCTAATGAAAACTATTACTCATTATGCTTTAAATTTATTGCACTAGTCAAGAAAGTAATTTTTAAAACTCTAAAGACTTTAGTGATACATCTTCATTGTTTTCAAAGATATGGCTTATTAAATTTCAAATTTATATTATCAGTCTTTTGTGTTAAGGTAAACGGTATCTCATTATGTAAATTTAGGATTTTTTTGGTACACTGGCAAAAAGATAGGAACTCAATTTTAAAAACTCAAATCAGATATCTTCATTATCTTCAATGATATGGCTTGTAAAAGTTGAAGTTTGAATTATCACACATTCCTGCTCAAAATAGGATTCATCATGATTTTTTCTGTTACACTTGTCCAGAAATGTATGAAAATCTAAATTACAAAGACCGTAATGATATATCTTCATTATTTACAAAGAAATGGTTATTAAATTTGAAATTTATATTATCAGTCTTTTGTGACTTTTATCACTCATTCCTGCAAAAAATACCTAATCAACATGATGCATGAATTTTAAGATTTTTTGTGTTATTCTTGTCTAAAGATGTATGAAAACTCAATTATAAAGACCCCAATGAGATATCTTTATTACCTTCAAAGATATGTTTAATTTGAAATTTGTATTATCACTGTTTTCTTCTAATGACAACTATTCCTTATTATGTAATTCGCGGTTTTTATTTAATTAATTGAATTAATGAATTATCACACATTCCTGCTGAAAATGAGATTCATCATGATGCAATTTTAGAATTTCTTGTGTTATACTAGTCCAGAAATGTATGAAGATCTAAATTACAAAGAACCTAATGATATATCTTCATTATTTTCAAAGAAATGGTTATTAAATTTGAAATTCATATTATCAGTCTTTTCTGGCAAAGAAAACTATTCCTCATTATCTAATTTTTTTGCACAAGTACTTATTCATCATGATGCAAATTTAATTTTTTGTATGTAATTCATGTCCAAAAATGTATGTAGAACTCAATTCTAAGCCTCGGTTATAAAAGATCCTACTCAGTATTTTCACAGATTAGCATTTACAAATGTTTTATTAATTTCTCCACATATATGGACATATGATGAAATTAATAAATCATTATTATCTTAAACTTAAAAAATTATAATTACCATCATCCTATATAATTATAAGTACAGCATGTGGGCAGCCAAATTATGTTCGCACGCGGGCGGCCGATTACCTAGGACCGGCCCTGGAAAGCATCACCCAGCTAGTAGAACCAACAACAATGTTCAGCTAGGAACTCACCCTACGCCTTACAAAAGCTCCCCGTTTGCAGTTAATAGGGATCAGGGTGCTAGTAGAACCGAACATAGCAGAACCGACATATGATGAAACAAAAAAACGAGTACTAATCTTTATATATTTATCTTTAATATTAAATCGCCAGGGAGAACATAACATAACAGCGGAGTTTTTAAAATTCGGGTCGGAAAAACTATGGTATGAAATCCATAAATTGCTGGTGGAAGTCTGGAAATAAGAGCAGATGCCCGATGAATGGAACAATGTGATAATAATCCCAATACATAAGACAGCAGACCGAAAAATATGTAACAACTGTAGAGAGTATTTTGAAACATACTCACTGACCGCATGATCATCTATGCGGAGAAGATCCTAGAGGATTGCCAATGTGGATTTCTGAGAAATATATCAACTACTAACCAGATCTTCTACATCCGTAACATACTGGAGAAATGCTAGGAGCACAATATTGAAATGCACCAACCCTTCATAGACTTCAAGCAAGGCTATGATTCAACATTCACAGCATACCAGCTTTTTGGTACTATGAAAGAGCTGAGCATACCAACAACCCTAATTAACCTGACCAAAATGATACTACGAGTAACAAAATGTAGGGTGAGACTTTCTGTCGGGTCTCCTTGTAAGACCAGATAGAAAGTTTCCTTGTAACAAGGGGCCTACGGTAAGGAGATGCACTGTCGACAATTCTATTTAGCCTATCTTTAGAAAAGGCAGGACGAGTAATAAGAAATAGCGAAAGGTCCACAATGTTCATTAAGTCAATAGGCTCCACCTTCGCAGACGACATACACAATGGTTTGGAAGGAATACCGGAGAAATAAAAGAAGCCTTCGCCCCCTTGAAAAAAGCAGCCGAGGAAATTGGACTACAAATAAATAGTCAAGAGAAGGCAGACAGAAAGGACCGGAACTAATTTTTGGCAAGCTGAGGCTCGAAGTGGTAGCTACCATTAAATATCTAGCATCTAACATAATAAAAACAATATATCCGAGGAGGTGAGTAACCGCATCAAGCTAGGAAATAGGTGCCTCTTTATGCCCAATTCACACATAGGAGGCGAAGAGGCGAAGGCGCGGTACCGGCGCGGCGAGAGGCATGACGCTTCCAAGCCCCCTCTAATAAACATATGGTGCAATGCTCACTTAGGTGTCGAGGCGCGGGCATTTGTCTCGTGCCTCTCGCCGTGCTGGCACCGCGTCTTCCACGCCGCCTCTATGTAAACATATGGTGCAATGTCCACCCCTTCACTGCATATGGACATCACAATCGCCTGTGCGACGTCGTGTCTGCACCTCACCTACACCGCGCCTCCGCCCGACGCCGCTTATGTGTGAATTGGGCCTTAGCCTACACGCAATGTTGCGCAATAAAGACCTATCTCATAACACACAAGTAAAGTTCTACAAACCGACCGATTGTGTTATATGGTAGTGAAACGTGGACAATCAACAGTACCCACGAAGAAAAACTAAACTGTTTTGAAAGAAAAGTGCTACGAAGAATTTAGATAATAAATAATAAATAAACCTCTATTTTCCATTATGTCTATATTGAATTTTGAGCTACGTCAGCTATACAGTGAACCGGATCTTGTGGCAACAATCAAATGTGGACGGCTTAGGTATGGGGGCATGTGAGAGTATCATGGAGACAAGGCACGAAGGAAAATGCTGGAGTGAAAGGACGCAGTTCAAGGGGAGGCCAAAATCCGACGGGAAGACAGTTTAGCCAAGGATGCAGACACAATCGGACAAGCGAAGTAGATGCGGGCCGCCAGGGACTGATACAGCTGGGGCAAGCTTATTAAGCAGAATGCCAAATTCATTAATGGACTGTGATGGCAACAGGAAGAAGGAAGAATAGCAGAATTACTAGGAAAGAATGATGCAGAAGAACTGGCAAGGGATAGAGGAGAATTGCAAAAACATACCGCAAAATAAAAGAATAGAAAGAATAGGACAAAAAAACGTTAAACCATATTGTTAGAAAAGGGTAGTAGATATACAGGGTGCCCGTGCCCGTGCGACCATAAGCATGAGGATCTCGCCTATCTTAAGAGATATCAGGTCGGTTAAATTAGAGCATAGTTGTACTCATCAATAATATAAAAACAAATTTTATCCTGCCATTGTTAGTTATTACGATATTGAAAAATTACAATATATATATATATATATATATATATATTTCAATATCGTAATAACTAACAACGGCAGGATAAAATTTGTTTTTAGATTATTGGGGATATATATATATATATATATATATATATATATATATATATATTTCCATAACGTTTTCATGAAACTCATAATTACATGACGTGTCGGTAAACTTGTTGAATGCGAATTGTGAGTATTTTTTTATTATTATCACAGCAAACAACAGTCCTTTCAACTTGTTGCTTGTAAACCCTCTTCCAAACAACTTTAATACGTATCCCATAACTTCTAGTTTTCCCTCCAAGAGGATATAATTGAAAAATGGTGTGGTCGCAAATTTTCCAACTTCCAGGCAAATTAAATTTAACGCCGGCTAGCGAATAATTTACTTTAGTTTTCTCTCCAGCTTGGAGTATATTTACGACCCGCTCGTCGCCACCCCCCAAGTTGAATTTTAATTTCAACGTCGCCCGCTCGCTAAAGAAATATGGAGCAAAAACGTTTGCGTTTTATTAAAACTGCGATTAAAGTGGATTGCTGAAATTAAATGGAATGGAATGGAAAAATGCTTAGCGTAATAATAACCAGGGTGGTTAAAATGTTGAGTTTTAATACTTCGGACATAAATAATGTGTACAAACAAAACGTTTTTTAAATACAGCACTGTTGGCTGTAATTTTGTTATCATGAAAAACACTGAAATGCTAATTTTATACATTTTTTTACATTTCATGCCTAATTTATTTTCAGAAAATATCATATGTGTAACTTTTGTTTAAATCATTATAAAATTATATAAAAAAATGTTTTGTGTTTGTTTTCAAAACGGGAAAATCGCTGTCAGCACGGACTTTCCTCCGGCCAATTTCCACCAAAATGATAATCCGTACAAAATTTAGTTTGAAAATATCTAGTAGTTTTTACAAAAACGTGAGGATAAATTTATCACGGACAGATGGGAGACAGAGACATTTTCCATATATGGTTTTAAAATGATCATGAGACCTAACAACGTATAATTTATATATAACAAAAAATGTTAAATACAAAGAAAATATTGAAACAAGGTGAATTTCGAAGACTATTTTATATGTACATACAAAAAGTTGAAAGTTTGAAGACGCAATAATTGTATTTAATTAGTTTTGAGGCATTTAAAATTTTACATTTATCATAAGAAAAATTAAGAAAAAAATATTATTGAAACACAGGTGAACTTTGAACATATTTTTAAACATTTTAAAGTGTATATATATATATATATATATATATATATATATATATATATATTACTTACGGTATTTAAATGTATATTTGGATTTTTTTTATATTTAACATTAGTTTTTGATATATAAAAACTCGATACCTCATCGGGTAAAAGAGGAAACGATTACGAAACAAGATAAAAATTAATTGTTTAATTCACCTCAGGGGTTTACATCTGGTGAACAAGGAAACAGACAATTCCCAAGAACCCTAGCTTCTCAAACTAATCTTGTTATAGATGCGTCTCTTTTATCGTATATTTTTTTCGTAAAAAATTATTTTGTAACAAAACAATGTATGGGTTCATAATTAGTGATTGAAAAGTTCTTCTATACAACATTGAGTTAAATGACTTTTTACAAAAAAAATCAAATAGTTGAGAGAAAATAGTGAACGCTCTATTTTCTCTAAATTTTATTATTTTATTAATTTTATTTTTGTTACTTATTTAACTCAATGTTGTGGCAAAGAACTTTTCACACACTGATTATGAACTCATACATTATTTTGTTTCAAAATAATTTTTTATGTTCTCGAAAAAAATATACCATAAAAGAGTATCTAACAAGACTAACAAGATAGTTTGAGAAGCCAGACACAGCTAGGATTCCCGGGAATATATATATATATATATATATATATATATATATATATATATATATATATATATATATATATATATATATATATATACTATAATGTGGCTACATCAAATGTTATAAAGGATATAAAAAGTGACCATAGTTTATATATTATTTTCGCGAACATTTCGCGAAATTATTTTGAAACAAAATATATAGACTTGTACATGTTACATTATATTATATCAATATTTGCTATTTTATATATTTGCGAAGAGACTGGCTGTTCCTCGTCAACTCTCTCGCTTGCTTCACTGTCTTTCCTTTGCTGTTTATTATTTCTTCTATTAAGACATTGTTAAATAATGTAAAACATTATTTATTAAAAAAAATACGTGATAAAATTTTACACAGATCAGAATAACATTGTTAAAGGTAATTTTTACGACCATTTTATATATTCATAAATGTACAAATAAGCTTTAACAATATTATTCTAATTTTCTAAAAGTAATTCATTCAAATTATTTTGTAAACATCTATTAACAAGAAAATAATCAAATGTACCTTTAATTATATTTAATATTTTATTCAAATCTATATTAAATTAAAAAATAAATGTGGTCGTGCGGAACAAAAGTCCATGAATGAATATCAATGTAAATATGTGATAACAAAATGAAAATTATGCATAAACTGTACTTACCACAATCAAGCTGAGGAACAACGCGACCGCAGGAACGTGACCCATAATGGTTGATTTTAAAACGGGGGCGGTTGAATTAGTTGATGTTTTTAAGTAACGATCACCCACTAATCGCGCTGCTGGTCCTCTGACCCGTAAAAGGGTGAGCAGTGGATGTTCCCGGCGCGTACAGCAGAGCGTCGCGGCGCCGCCGCCCGTTTTATACTCCCGCGGTGCAGCCGGCACGGCGGGGGCGGCGTGCATCGCGCAGGACAGCGCAGCAGCGGCGGCGGCTGCTACCTACGCGCTCGCATCATATCGGAGGGGGTGGAGGGATTGCAAAAAAAATCGGGCTAATTATTTTCAGGACGCGGAACGGAAGCGGATAATTGATTGTAAGGGGATTAGAGCCGAGACGCCGACGATCAGATTGAAATTGAGATGGGGATGAAGGCTAATTTGATTATGGGGTGCGAGAAGATGTACAACATGAGGATTTGAAATGGGAATTGCTTGATATTGAGCCACTTATGTATAATTTGAAATACGATTTGAAATGCTACTGCAAACAATTAACAACTATTCTTCTTCTTTAAGTGCCATCTCCTACCCGGAGGTTAGCAATCATTATGACTATTTTAATTTTTGATACTGCAGCTCGAAATAGATGTATTACGGCTAGACAATATCTAGTTAAATTACAATTTTAAATGAAATATATAATGGCCATAGTTTTAATTCTAACCGCGATAATAAATCAATTAATAAATAAATGTATTTATTATTATTATTATTTGGCAATAATACTAAATAAGGCTATATAAAATATTTACTTTTTCTTAAAGTTACTAGAAGTAACTCGAATTATATTGATTTAGGTTGGAGTCACATCCTCCACGTAAGAAGGAACACAGCTTGTCGTGGTCTGGGGGCCCAATAAGGCGACATCCGGAAAACGCCCTACTATGGAGTTAGGACATAGTAGGAACCAGGATAGCGTCGCATTGCTAAGATGTTCTGAGATCATCACAACTATTTGCGTGACTGAGCCTCTCGCCTAGATTCAATTTGACAACTTTTTACTATCTTGATCAACTCTTCAGCCATTCTATTTCTTTCCGACCCCGATGCTATTAGGTATCGAGAGCTAGGGGTCGACCCACTTCCCTTCTTCCTTATAGAAAAAGGGGTTTATGGTTATGCCTTCCATCAAAAACTTTAAAACGGATATGACATCAAACCTTGATAAAACGGACACCATGCAGAGGTGGCAGACCTCAGCACCGGTCGGGGAAGGCAATCGCGCTGGTTGCCTCCCGGCCAACGTTCGGCGACCACTCACAAATTAACACAGAGAACAGTACCAAGGACCTCAATAAGAAAGGCCCGCGAAACCCCTTCAAGGGAAGTAATAGGACTACCCGGGCGCCTATGAGGGCCATGGACCCGGAGGACGAAAGGAGAGATTATTTATCAAAATAATGGCCCACTCGCCATCTGAAGAGAAGGAACCAAAAACTGGATCTGAAAAAAAACGATTACCCTTGGAGTAAAGGCTAGAGAACGCCACGAAGGAGCTTTCGGAAGCTAGGGTCCTTAGACTAACAGACACTGCAGATGCCACACTAAATATACCCAAAGTAGCCAAAGCCGATGCATTGTGATCTCTATAAGACTGCTCGGGTACACAGAGACCCCACTTACCATTCCGCAAAGAAGGGAAACAGAACAGATGCCGGAGCAGATTGAAGCACTCAATGCACGACACGACGGGGGAAATACGGAGCGTGAAATTGACAATATGCGATGAGGCCTACAAGACATGAGGGAAGGCTCGAAGAACTAACACAGGTCTGAGTCCAAGGAAGAGACAGAATAAGGAGCTCCTTCCTGAGTGAGGCCACCTACGAAGAGGCCTACGAAATCTTGTAGGAGAAATGACCTCAGGAGTTCACCATGATGACCATCATCAAGGGGAGTCAAACCCTGCCTGCCCTAGCATACAGTTATCCGTCTAATCGATGAGGACTATAGAGTGCTCATCAATGAAGCAAAACAGATGGTAAACGAATCGAGAAACAAAGGAGGGCGAAGTGATGAGTTTAAATCGCACGACTGAGGTTCTGAACGGCAATGGTTTCCCAAAAAGACCACTTAGGCCATATTACGAGGCCTGCAGCCATTGCTCCATCAAGAACGCCTTCTTTAATGGAGTAAAGAGGCTTAAGAAATTGTAGGAAGACAACGGGATAGAGCAGGTCCGTGCCAAACCCGGCAAGACTATCAAACTTGGAAGGGACGAAGACTCTACAGTACTCTACAAGTTGGTCCACGAAACCAACGCCTACAATCAACACGAGCACAAAGCGGCATCAGGCGCTATTAGTCAAACCACCCTGAAGGCCAAACGGGTGCAGCTGGTGCTGGCTCAGAAGACACAGAGCTGACACCTACAAGGAAGAGGACAGGAGAAGACTCTGCCTCCGCTGTGGAGAGAAGGGACAACAGTCGACGTCCTGCTGGAGAGCTACATCCTACTGTGCACTCTACAAGGAAGAAGGACACGCTGCATGGGGAATGAATTGCCCCGGCAAATGCCATGAGCCATACATGAACAGGAACCGCGATGCCGGTGGAAAGACCCCACCTGTCTCAAAAGGGCCACGAGGCAAATCAAGGTGCTGCAGACCAACGTCAGACGGGATAAGGCAGCCCTCCAACTGCTCCTGGTCATGGTGCTGGAGAAAGGAATACACGTATCTAGAAATCAGCACGATCGGTGCTGATACCTAAACCGGAAAAACCACTGTGACCCTAAGTCTTTACGCCCTCTATGTCTCTTAGACAGAGATGCGAACATAACAGAATCCCTGATCACGGACCGCCTAGAGGAGCCTCCGGAGAGTTGTGGGGGCTTCCACGACAGTACAGCTTCTGCAACGGTGGGTCCACCTGTGACGCCATCGTAGCGCCGAAAAGACGAAAAGGCAACGCAATCGCTCAAAAAGCACCGGGCGAAAACAAAGAGGAAAGTCCACGGGTCATCCTCCAAGTCCGGGGCCTGTACTTGCTCACGATCAAGCAGGAGGTGGAAGAGGTGATTGGAATAGCGCTGCAGAGGGTGGAACCGAGGCCCTAATGTCATTAAATATCAGGATTGGGCTCGTCCAATTCAAAGCGACCCGTAGGAAAGAAATGCCCTACGAGTGCAGCAGGTGCTGGCTCGGAGAACACAGGGCAGACACCTGCTAGGAAGAAGACATGAAGAACGACTATGCCAGTAAAAAGGCCTCACCTATTTCAAAAGAACCGCGAGGGAAATGAAGGTGCTGCTCTTGCCATACGGGACAGATCAGTTCTCCGGCTGCTCTTGCCCACGGCGCTGGAGAAAGGCATGTACGTAGTGGTGGCCAGTGAACCCAACAATGCCAAACTGGACCCCTCGTGGGTGACGGATGGGCCCATGGGGGACGTCGCGGTGAAACATCGCGTTCCATGGATCCATGAGTGCGATAGCATGGATGTGGGATGTGACCATCATCGCCTGTTATCTATCCCCGAACAGCAGTAGAGACCACAGTAATTACTGGATAGACAAACTCAAGAGACATATAAGAACAACCAAAGGACATAGTAGTAGCAGGAGATTTAAATGTGAACTCGGTCCACTGAGGCGCCCCCACCACGTATAGTAAAGGACAGACATTTATGGACTTGGCGGCAATATTGGATTTGTCAGTCTGCAATGTGGCTGGAAGGCCCACCTTCTTAAGAGGATACTCAACGTCCTATATCGACGTTACGCTTGCGGCGGCAGGTTCTGGAGGAAAACACACTGAGCTTGGCATAGATCCGAATTGCGGAGTCACACAGCTCCCACCCCAGAACCCACAATCGGTCACCAGTACCAGGCGATGGGCAGCGGAACGCATGTACACAGCACTTCTAAAACAAACCATAAGCGACACAATTGCAACATACGGTACAACTGATCAAATAGCGGTCGCACTCAACGAAGTACTCCAGAAAGCCTGGGAAAAGTCCGTACCAATCAGAGACACCACGAGCGGCCGCACAAAAAGTGCTTACTGGTGGTGCAGTGCAGTGCAGAACAAGGCCAGGCGGGGTGTACAAAGATCCAAAACAACCTGGGCGCCAACTGAATGCCTCCAGGAGGAATGTACAGAGGTGTTGAGAGGCTACATACGAACTACAGAAAAGAGCCAAAGGGAACGTTGGAGAAAGCTGTGCCGGCAGGTCAAAACGCCCCATGGGTTCTCCCATGCCGTATTGTAATGAAAAAGCTCGCAGACCGCCCCGGCCCGGAATGTACGGTGCCCGCAGGAGTAGTGCAGTTTTCCCGCCAGTCTCACCACCCACCGACGCATATGAGAATAGCACTGGCACAGACACATTACGGTTAAAAGAGGACATACGGAACTAGGACGAGGACGAAGTAATTCAGGTGATATACAGGCTCCCGCACAGCAAGGCCCCGGTACCTAATGTGATCCCGAACTATATCCTGAAGGCTGCGGCACCGAAAATTGCGAACGAAATACGAACACTTGCCTGGAGGCAAGCACTTTTCCCCAGCGCCAGAAATCGGTACGTGTAGCGACGCCTGTACGCGGGCCGCCTGGTGAAGGCTCTGGAGATTGGTGGGGGCCTCCACCTACACGAGAAGTAGTACGGCTTTCTCTAGGTCCACCGGCGGCGCCATCCTAGCAGTCCGAGAAATTCTCAATACAACGAACACCGGGACATAGAGGATGAGGAAACACTGTTTGATGGTCAACCTGGATGTCACCAACGCATTCAACACGCTCCCATGGGTGACCATCGTAGCAGCACTGAGGAGGAGACCGGGGCTTCATCTGCAAACGGGAAGTCACATGACCAGGCGGCGTATACAAAGACCCAACGGTAATGTTGGAGGAAGCTGTGCCTGGAGGAGGTCGAAGACGATCCGTGGGGCCTCCCGTACGGTTTCGCAATGAAAAATCTCGCAGGCACGATTGTTGCTAATACCGAAACCGGGGAAACCACCGTCTGACCTTAAGTCCTACCTCCCATCGACGCACATCTTATCGGGGCGAATTTTTGCGAATCACTTTTCACAGTTTTCCAGAGGTATTCTGTGAAGTTTAGCTAAATACGTGATTAAACTCCTCTGAGCTGGTCCCTTGACCGGCGGAATAGCCTCACGGCTGATTTTGTTTTTTTTTAATACTCTTACACGCCGAAGTGCACGATAACACAAGCAACAAAGGAATCCGGGAACAGGGAAAGATGGCAGGATATTATACGAAGAGCTACAGCAAAAGAGTAAACCATAATCACGACCTCGCTGAAAAGAGAGAAAACGAAGAAGAAGAAGACACGCCGAAGTAGTGCTGTGGTTAGCACCCCCGCTTTACGGACTGTCCGGGTTCGATTCCTGGCCCGGGTAGTCCGTACTATTTGTCGTTGGGATACAATTAACGGCAGACGAATACTCCAAGGCGATATTCTGAAGTAGCAAGTCCTAACACTCACATACGCATACACTAAAATACCGCAGAAGGACACGAAGATCGATAGCTGGTTACAGAATTGTAACAAATACAGCAACTACTGCTAAAACACGCTCTTGTTAATTTATACCCATATTACTATAAGTGTTTTTATTACTTGGTATTGATTTAACAAATAAACTTTTAAAACAGTTATAATGAATTTAGTTAGATTGCAGCCACAATATTTACATTTAAAGCAACTAGTAACTTACAAATCTCAGCAAAAATTCAAATAAAAAAAATGCAATACTTGGTATTGATTTCGAATTGGTTTAACAACTAAACACGAATTATATGGATTTTAGGTAGATTGCAGCCACACTATTTAGATTTAAAGCTACTAGTAACTTAAAACTCTCTTCCAAAATTCAAATTAAAAAAAATGTAATAATTGGTATTGATTTCGATTGAACAACTTAACACGTATTATATTGATTTTAGGTAGATTGCAGCAACAATATTTAGATTTAAAGCAACTAGTAACTTTAAAATCCTATCATAAATTCAAATAATAAAATGTGATTTAGTTTAACACATTTATGCACGCATTACTATAATTATTATTAATACTTGGTGTTGATTTCGGTTTGATTCAACAACCGCAATTTGAGTGATATTAATTTTATGTAGGTTGTAATCACAACATTTAAATTTCAAGCAACAAATAGTATTGCAATTAACTTCTAGATGGAACTAGTAAATTCAAAATATATTTTATTATAACATTAATTACTTTTAATTATTACGATCCATATACATCTAGTGTACGGACTACAAACCTAAATTCTAATCAACTAACATTTTTCATCTACTTTTGTAAGAGGAAACGAAATCATTTCACTATTGTGTGCAGTTTCATTCACGAGCTTATAATTTTCCGCGCTTGTTCGTTCATTGTTGCCGCCCCCGCATTTGTGGAAACGCAATTACTTCGAAGTCGCGCCGATGATAAGCGACGCTATTAATTCCGCGGTTTTTGGGGTGCCCTGTAGTGGATTCGCGTTGGCGTTACGAGAAAATATGTCATGAGACGGGATGATTTATCGCGACCAGAAATACGAAAGCGTTCATCAGTTTTAGATCGATATAGGCCGATAACAGTGGAAATAGGATTAGAAATATAATAGTATTTGATATAGACATTATGAAGGCAAGAAAACCGCCGTGTGGGAGGGTTGATTACACAAACCCACAGTGCTAGGGTACATATTTGCTGGGTTCATTTATAAATTACATAGCCACTATATCGCTCCGTTGATAGAAAAGTGACACAAGTAAAAAATTTAAATTGAATGTTAATTATGTGAGCCTGTGAGAATGAAAGCGGCGTAAGTCATATTTAAATTGTTTTGAAAATGAAAAGAGTTTGGTATTTATGTAAATCGACTTCTCACAGGTTCATATGTATAAAATCAGAATCAGAATCTAGACTCCTATACTTACTGTACATACATATGTAGAAAACAACATATTAGTGTTTTGAGTGTATATTATGGGCAATTCATGCTAGTCGGGACTCTATCTGGTGGCAGAAAATGAACGAAAATTCATAAAATGTATTTTCTCATCATATATGTGACAATATGTGCAAGGTTTGTATAGTCATATATTAATAGTTTATTAGCAACCATGCATTATTGTCCAAGTGATCACAATCATGTATTTTTTAACTAATCAGCTGATCAAACAATATCAAAGATCAGCTGTTTACCCACTAGTTCGACCAAAACTGTTGACATTTGAATCACGAATAAAGATGTAGATAATTTTTTTTATTAATAACCTTTTTCCAGTTGTGTCACTTTTCTATCGACGGAGCGATGTATGTAAATTACATAACATTAACAATTTACTTAGCCCAGGGGGTTGATTTTTGAGGCATCCCTTTTACCACGTTTCATAGCGCTGTACTAATAAAATTCAAAAAGTGTACGCCGTTCAACAGAAAGGAACCAACCCTTTCATGCATCCGTCCTCCATCCTTTCCCCATCCGCTCTATGCCCTGATCCTAGATCTTATCCATTCATCCCGAATTAGTATCCCTTTCCCCAACTTCTGCAGTCTCTTCTCGAACTTCACTCCCATCACATGTTCGCCCGATTCGTTTCCTGCAGGAGCACCGTCATAGGCGTCGAGCTTTAGAGTTCTAGCAGACTCTTCAGGAATCAACTTTGTTCCCTTTCTACTAAATACTACTCTCGTAATCCCCGTACTTCTACAATATTGGTTTGAGATATGATTCCATACGTGATTACTAGATTACAATTCCACCACCTCTCCCATTTTCCCATCTCCCAAGCCATTCTCACTTTTGCTTGCACCCACTCCAAATGCTTCCTAAACCTAATTTTGCAGTGCTTAGATATATAAAACAGTTTCTCTCAATAATTATTCCCTTCCATTTTAACTCTTCCACACTTCTCATCCTACCCTTATTTCTATGCATCATCCCTTTTATTTTTTTCAGATTAACTACTAACCCCCTTTTATCAAGGCATCTTCCCATTCTTCCCACTTTCTTGGCGATAAACATTCGCATATGCTAACATCCACCGTTCTTGCTACCACAACCCCTCCCGCTTGCGTTCTCCTTAACACCTTCTACAAATAAATTGTGTACAAATTGAAAAGGAGAGGGCTTGAAAGGCATCCCTGTCTTACTCCCATATTCGTTTTTCTTCCGAAACGTATCCATTCGCTCTCGCTTTTGACCACAAATCTTTGTACATTCTTCTCACTCACTCCGCCGGTTCCTGTACCATCAATAGCTTTTCCATACTTCATTGGTTTACCCTCTTACAACCTGTCTTGAACCAGTTATTCTTCATTACCCACCATCTCTCTGCAACCTTCACCCGCTCTGCCAGATCTATGTTCATTTAACCCTTCATTTTCCTTCCCTTCAGAACGAACTCCTTCTACAACACACACTACTTTTGCCTCTTTTCCATCTTTTGAATCTCCGCACTTGGTGCTCTCCATCTTTCCACTCCAATTTCTCCATTCCACTATTACTTTCCGCCATGTCGCAATCTTCTTTCTAGACTCTCATCAATCCAGCTAACTCTTTGGTTGCCCATCGTCTTCCTCACCAAAGCATCCACCATCACCCTCTCAAGCTGCTGTATCGAGTGCATCTACTCCCACTTCACGGCCTTTAACTTGTTTTCAAATAGCAACATAACTAGTTCTCTCCATCCCAATCCCTGCTCCCACTTCTTCTCCATATTCTTACCCCTGACTGCTACTTCCACCGGAACGTGGTCTGACCCTGGCCATGGAACGTCTTGTTCCCTTTCCAGTCCCCCTCTGTACATGTTTTCAGAATATCCCATCCCGTCTTTCTCACCCATTTCATCCTTTCTGATTGATCAACTGGTCCTGAGAGCGGCTGGCATCCTGGCGACCGAATGAGTGCCGGTATAAGGGCCTTAGTCGGCCAACAGCTTCATAGAAGGTGGACTGGCGTACTGAGGTAAGGGCAGTCTGTTGTCCTGGGGGAAGGAATCCTCTCAAGAAAATAATCAGAAACTGCCAATAGTATCGAAATGCAGAAGGCAAAGGGAACCCACTGCATTAAGGGCTTCCTAGAGCACCCCTAGGTAAATCATCATGAATACCAAAAACAAACATTTCTGGTGGAGCTTGGATATGAATCCAGGTAGGAAAAGACACACAGCAGACTCTCCCTGCGGTCATCACCCTGGGATATTCCTACGACCAGTAAAATGACAGCTCATCTCCAACCGATGATCTATTCTGCTCCATCCATTTTCAACTCGTCCAGCACCTTCCATTCTGTTTATCACTATTTTCATCGTTAGGTTATACCCCGATATCTTTACCGTGATCCTTCTATAGTTTCTTGTAGTTGTGTTACTAACACCCTTCCCCCTCCGCTTCTTTCACACTCTTCCGGCACCTACTCCATACTCTATTGATGCACTATACCAGTGACTTCCTTCCCCCTACTGGCAACTTCTTCATGCTTCAGCCTTTACCCCGTCTTCTCCCGCCGCTTTTCCCAATTTTAGCTGGCCCAGCGCTACGCTACGTGGCAGAACGTGAGGACTTCTCTAGAATCAACTGGAATTCCAGAGTAGTCCTCACGTCCTACCACCTATCTCGAACCAGTTATTTTTCACTTCCCACCATCTCTCTGCAACCTTCACCCGCTCTGCCAGATCTATGTTCATTTAACCCTTCGTTTTTCTTCCCTGCAGAACGAACTTCTTCTACAACACACACACACACTACTTTTGGCTCTTTTCCATCTTTTGAATCTTCGCACTTGGTGCTCTCCATCGTTCCACTCTAATTTCTCCATTCCGCTATATCCTTCCGGCATATCGCAATCTTCTTCCTAGACTCTCATCAATCCAGCTAACTCTTTGGTTGCCCCTCGTCCTCCTCACCAAGGCATCCACCATCACCTTCTCAAGCTGCTGTATCGAGTGCATCTACTCCCACTTCACGGCCTTTAACTTGTTTTTAAATACCAACATAACTAGTTCTCTCCATCCCAATCCCTGCTCCCACTTCTTCTCCTTATTCTTACCCCTGACTGCCACTTCCACCGGAACATGGTCTGACCCTTTGTATCCTACTCCTTTCGATCGCTTTGATTAATACGTAGTCTATGATCGATTCACCTCCATAGCCTTAGAACGTCTTCTTCCCTTCCCAGTCCCCCTCTGTACATGATTTCAAAATATCCCATCTCGTCTTTCTCACCCATTGCATCCTTCCTGATTGATCAACTGGTTCTGAGAGCGGCTGGCATCCTGGCGACCGAATGAGTGCCGGTGTAAGGGCCTCAGTCGGCCAACAGCTTAACAGCTTCAAAGAAGCTGGACTGGCGTACTGAGGTAAGGGCAGTCTATTGTCCTGAGGGAAGGAATCCTCTCAAGGAAAGAAACAGGAATTGTCAATAGTAACGAAATGCAGAAGGCAATGCATTAAGGGCTTCCTAGAGCACCCCTAGGTAAATCATCATGAATACCAAAAACAAACATTTCTGGTGGACCTCGGATACGAAACCATGTAGGAAAAGACACAAAGCAGACTCTCCCTGCGGTCATCACCCTGCGATATTCCTACGACCAGTCAAGTGACAGCGCGTCTCCAACCGATGATCTATTCTGCTCCATCCATTTTCAACTCATCCAGCACCTTCCATTCTGTTTATCACTATTTTCATCGTTAGGTTATACCCCGAAATCTTTACCGTGATCCTTCTATAGTTTCTTGTGGTTGTGTTACTAACACCCTTCCCCCTCCGCTCCTTTCACACTCTTCCGGCACGTACTCCATACTCTATTGATGCACTATACCAGTGACTTCCTTCCCCCTGCTGGCAACTTCTTCATGCTTCAGCCTTTACCCCGTCTTCTCCCGCCGCTTTTCCCAATTTTAGCTGGCCCAGCGCTACGCTACGTGGTAGAACGTGAGGACTTCTCTAGAATCAACTGGAATTCAAGAGTAGTCCTCACGTCCTACCACCTGTCTCGAACCAGTTATTTTTCACTCCCCACCATCTCTCTGCAACCTTCACCCGCTCTGCCAGATCTATGTTCATTTAACCCTTCGTTTTTCTTCCCTTCAGAACGACCCCCTTCTACAACACACACTACTTTTGCCTCTTTTCCATCTTTTGAATCTCCGCACTTGGTGCTCTCCATCTTTCCACTCCAATTTCTCCATTCCGCTATATCCTTCCGGCATATCGCAATCTTCTTCCTAGACTCTCATCAATCCAGCTAACTCTTTGGTTGCCCATCGTCCTCCTCACCAAAGCATCCACGATCACCCTCTCAAGCTGCTGTATCGAGTGCATCTGCGCCCACTTCACGGCCTTTAACTTGTTTTCCACATAACTAGTTCTATCCATCCCAATCCCTGCTCCCACTTCTTCTCTTTATTCTTACCCCTAACTGCCACTTCCACCGGAACGTGGTCTGACCCTTTGTTTTCTACTCCTTTCGATCGCTTTGATTAAAACGTAGTCTATGATCGATTCACCTCCATGGCCTTAGAACGTCTTCTTCCCTTCCCAGTCCCCCTCTGTACATGATTTCAGAATATCCCATCCCGTCTTTCTCACCCATTTCATCCTTCCTGATTGATCAACTGGTCCTGATAGCGGCTGGCATCCTGGCGACCGAATGAGTGCCGGTGTAAGGGCCTCAGTCGGCCAACAGCTTCAAAGAAGGTGGACTGGCGTACTGAGGTAAGGGCAGTCTGTTGTCCTGAGGGAAGGAATCCTCTCAAGGAAAGAATCAAAAATTGTTATTAGTAACGAAATGCAGAAGGCAACGGGAACCCACTGCATTAAGGGCTTCCTAGAGCACCCCTAGGTAAATCATCATGAATATCAAACATAAACATTTCTGGTGGACCTTGGATACGAAACCAGGTAGGAAAAGACACAAAGCAGACTCTCCCTGCGGTCATCACCCTGCGATATTCCTACGACCAGTAAAATGATAGCTCGTCTCCAACACAGTGGCGTAGCGAGGGGTGGGCAAGGGGGGTTATCATGCCCCGGGCGCTACCCATAAAGGGGCGCCAAATGGTCCATAAACGTATATTTTACATATAATATTATATATTTGTCGAATGCGGGGGGGGGGGGTCGTTAAAAAGGTACTGTGCCCCGGGCGCGAGTTAAGCTCGCTACGCCACTGCTCCAACCGATGATCTATTCTGCTCTATACATTTTCAACTCATCCAGCACGTCCCTTAGCTGCTTAAAGTTTTCGTTGCAATAGACTGCCCACCCATATAATCTGTCCACCCATTGCTACTTTCTTCACTCACCATTGCATTCGAACCACCAACGTTCCATACGCAATGTCTTCAGACTCTTCAGACTGTCACCTTAGACCACTCCGCCACGGACCGGCTCTCTCCTTTGCTTACATCCTCTCCAAATGCATCCTAAACCCACTTCTGCTGTCAAATCAAAGGCCTCAATATTTAAAACAATTTCTTTTCAGTCCTCGCCATCTCTCTGCAACTCCTTCACCACTCTGCAATAGATAGTTATGTTATGTTCGTGTTCCTTCATATCTAAATCTCCTACTGTCCCTTCTCCGACACACACACACTATTACTATACTGCTGAATCTGGGTTTTTTCCCTCTCGCATAACCGACCCGCCTACTTCCTTCCCAGCCCTCCTCTATACATCTATTCAGCACATCCCACCCCACCTTTTTCACCGATTGCCTTCACTCTCTTCCAGGTAATTCAATAAAAGGGCGGAAAATTGAAATTTCATTATACATGTGATCAATATGTGCAGTAACGAGAACTTCAGGATTACAAGAGTTCAATGGGGAATTATTTTGAACTACCTGAAAATGCTTATCATAGCTATTCAAAGTATTATTACTAAATAAAAATTTCTTACCTGATTGCTCGTTCGATATTCATATAACTGTAAGATTACTTCCACACGAAGGCTTTATTAGTATGAGATACCATTACGCTGAACACAGATTTTACATTTTAGGCACCAACGTCTGCCTATGAAACTTCCCATGCTTACAATGTAAAACAACGTATCGCATACTAACACACATACGTGTGAAAGCAGTTTAATAAGAAAATGCAAGAAGAAATGCAGTGTATAATCATATATAACTCATTTATTTAAAAAAGGATTTGTACTATAATTTTAACATATAAAATAAACATAATCTTTTTATATGTTTTAATACAGTACGATTAAAAATAAAACAAGATTCGAGTAGGCCCTATAGCACCAACATGCGTTCGTTTGGGGCACCAAAAAAGATTTCTAAAATAATCTTTTAATAATAACAAAATATTCGATAATGAAAACAAGTTGACTTGTAAGCTATAGATAAGTAAAGCATGACCTGTAGCTTCGGATGTGAACTAGAATCTTATACATTCTGCTTTGTTTATGTTTCTATTCAATTGTTTTGCCATTTAGTGCACAATTATTGAATTCTAATAACTTTGTGTTGTAGGTGTGTACGTGAATTCAATTATCTTTGGTTAGCTTTGCTCATGATTTAGATTTATGTGATATTTTAGTAGTTCTCACCACGCCACCTTCCATTTGTTACTTATCAATAACATACAAGTTCATACTATACCGACTTAGTATATCATATAAAAAAATAAACATTGGTATATGATGTGTTTGAAAAAGTTATTAGCCAATAAAATAATAATAATAATAATAGAATATAAATTAATAAAAACACAATTAATTTGTTTCTTTAACCAAAAAATATTTATGATGAGTTGATAAAACTACATCAATAAATATTTTATCTTATACAAAGTTATTGTGTTGTATTAATTTATATATACAATAAAACGAAGTAGAAGCCTTATAAACAGTATAATAAGTAACACAGTAAATTAGCATGATTTGGTGGTTCTATATATCCCTATCAAATCATGTGAGTGAGGAAAATTATGATAGTGATTCATGATTCAATTTTCATTATTTGGCCTCTCTATAGCCGTTTTAGTTTATGGTTCGTATAAGACCAGCCTATACCAAATCCCTGACGATAAACGAAAGCGGCTTATATATCTCTTTTATCAAATCATACTATACACAGGCACATATGCTATTGACTAGATTTTAAGAATAATTCAATTACATTTATAATTTTGATTGAAGATTTGTTAGTGTCATGCCCGTATTTATTAACGTCTGTTACAAGCCTAACGCTGACCGTTTAATTTTCTTACGTTTGGTAAAAGCCCAACGTTGACCGTTTAATTTTCTTACGTCTGTTAAAAGCCCAACTCTGACCGTTTAATTTTCTTACGTCTGTTAGAAGCCCAATGATGACCGTTTAATGTCAGTTATTTAGTTGCATCATTAATTTAAGCATTAGTTAACCACTAATCGTCGATTAAAAATAGTATCTAGCGATTTCGGCAAGGCGTAATCGTTGCAATATAAACTTAAAATCAAAATTGAACGGTCCAATTTTCATTTAAAGGAGCGTTATTTTTTAACTGTCGTTTATAAATACGAACATCAATGTTTTGCCACCAACAGTTATTTTACTGAAATTGAACCTATCCACAGTAATCACAGCCCTTACTGGCATTAATAATAATATTAGGTAACTTTTACTTAGCGCATACATTCATACATATAAATTCATACGTAATACTGAAATTCTTTCAATAATTATTTTTATGTAACTAACTTTTTTGTGGTTTTGATTTTAAACATACTCTGTATAGTAATTATATTCGGTAACTTTTAACTAGCGCATACATGCATAGTCAGCCAAACACAGGGTTGCAGAGCTACTGAATAATGAATGATGATATGTGCATAAGTATTACAGATAAAATTTCAATACATTATTATATTTTTTAGTTCTAAAAATAAAATAACCTGTATATTAATAAAATTAGGTAACTTTTAATTAGCGCGTACATTCATACATAATACAGACAATCTTTCTCTTTCTTTTTTTGTACATTTTTTTTGGTAAGTTGTTATAACAAATGCCCTGTAAATCAATGAAATCGTGTGAAGACTATTCATACAAATAGCGTGAATTACATTGTACTCGATTCGTCAAGAAACTTTAACAAGTTATTCATGTACATGTTTAGTTCGTACTATGACCAATCACGTCTTGAATAAAAGACAGGCGCAGTGCATGATAGGGCATAGTACGAACTGAATATATCACATCAAGAATTGAAACTAGAAGGTTGCTTGACTAATCTAGTGCAATGTAATTCACGATTAACACAGGAAATCTTTTCATCTTATTTTTAAATTTTTAACGTACGGAATAATGATAATACGTGCATACGTAATGCAGAATGTTCTGCAATACATATGTTTACGTAAATTAATTTAAAAAATGTTGGCTTTGATTTAAAAAGTATCCCATATAGTAATAATATTAGGTAACTTTTAAATCGCGTGTACATTCATACATAATAACAATCTTTCAGTAATTTTTTATATACATTTTTTGGTCAGGTTTTATGAAAAATACCCTGTATATCGATGAGATCGTGTGAAGACTATTATTAAGTGCGAGGACTTAACTTGTAACGTTTCTTGGGTGGTTCTGACGGTCGTTTGTTCTCATCCTGCTTCACTGGCAATTTCTTGTAGATCATTTTGTTGTCACCCCGTTGAGTTGGCGATTTCTTGCGCATCATTTTGTTCTCATCGGCACACTTAGTGGTGATCGCAGTGCGAACCACTGAAGCAGACACTTTACAATTTCTAGACACCACCTCGACAATGTCGCTCACTTTAGCCACGTCTAATCTATAAATCAATAAAAAAAATAATAATTAATTAAATTTGAATGACCATTTAGAACATGCCATAAGTTTATTTGTTATATAGTTAGTATGTTTATTTAAGCGTGAATTACATTGTACTATATTCGTCAAGAAACTTGAACAAGTTTCTAGTTTAAATTATTCATGTGGTATGTTCAGCTCGTACTATGACCAACCATGTACTTCGCATGTCTTTTATTCGAGACGCGATTGGCCATAGTACGAGCTGAATATAGCACATCAATAACTGATACTAGAAACTTGTTTCTTGGCAAATCTATGTAATTCACGATTTAGCCTATATACGGTATAAATGTAAAGAAATATCAAAAATAGTATTTCGATTTGTTTCTATAATAACGATAATAATAATACTAATATAGTTTATTGTCCAGCAGAGTAAAATTCAGCATTGTTTTATTACAATTATAATTCTGTGGCCTATTATTATTAGTATTGCCTCATTTATTGTAATTACTTTTTACAATGTTTTTTTTTTCATAATAATAATAATTATTTGTTGCCTAAGGCCCAATTCACACATAGGAGGCGAAGAGGCGAATGGCGCGGCGAGAGGAACGACGCTTTCACCCCCCGTCTATATAAACATATGGTGCAATGCCTACTTAGGTGACGAGGAGCGGGCATTTGCCTCGTGTTTCCCGGCGTGCCAGCACCGCGTCTTATCCTCCTCGTCTGAGACACGGTGGCTGCTAGCCGAGAGGCACAACTCTTCCACGGCGTCTCTGTTGCAATATCCACCCCTTCATTGCATATGGACATCACAATGGCCTGTGCGACATCGCGCCTACACCGCGCCTCCGGCCAACGCCGCTTATGTGTGAATTGGGCCTAAGAGATTTAATCGATAGGCCAGCAACATATATAAATATGTAAAATTGCTGGCTATACCCACAGAACCAATCAACTTATCTTGCGAAAAACATAATTAGATGGAATCAAACCCTATTTACAGAAAGAGGTTGAGACGAAGAGAATTATAATTAGAATAAAACAATGCCTTCCTTATACAGCTTTACAACACCTTATGTATTCGAAAGTAAAATAAAAGTTATAATAACATACCCCTGCTTCACGATTTTGTCGGTGTGCACGAATGCAGGACTAGGTTTGCCCGTTAGACTGTGCGTAGCTAGAATATCCCTTGGGAAAATTGTGACCAACAGCTTCCTTGTTGCGGCCGAGCAGTTGTTCCAATTGATAGAATTGTACACACATTTCGGCACTGGAGTTTTATTGGAACCTATATACACCTGGAAAGAATTTATACATAAGTCTCAACAGCCAATCTTTACAATTCTTGAAAACTACGAAACATGAAATATTTGCAGGGCGAACGTAACATCGTATACGTATTACATACTGTTCACCAAAAAAGACCTCTATTTCGCATAACCGCTTCAAAATACAGAATAAACAATACTCTTAACATAAAGACAAAAAAATTAAGAATACAAAAATACAAAATAACATAAAATACATATTCGCCTATATGCCTTCTTCCTATACCATAAACCCCCTCGCCCTCACCAATTCCGTGTCCCAGATCAGCCTCCTGCAGATTTTCACGCCTTTCCCATCCTCTGCTAAGCATTCAGTTTCTGCAATCCCCACTCTGCTGTAACACCCTACATTATTTGCTAAGGTGCCACCACGTGTCGCGATGTACCCTAGACCCAACCACACTTTCCTTCCTCTCTCTTCTGACCCACAGCTCACTCTTGCCATGCACTCTTTATCGTTCCTGTTCTACTCTCCCCTGGCTAAGTATCTTGGGAATTTTCCATGCACTTTCCACTATACGGGGCCACGGTTGTATGAGCTCTCAGCCATTCTCACCTGCCCTTCTTGCCACTCAATAGCCCGTAATCTCTCCCTCACCTGAGTTTCCAGCTTTACTTCCACCCACACCTTAGACATACCCACTCTTGCATACATCCTTCCTCTGTCCATCTCCATATACTCTCCGTCCTACTCCTACAGCTCATACATACCTCCCGCACCAGTCTTTCCTCATCCACATACAGCAATTTTGCTTCAAACATCACAACCATCACACACGACTCCCACCACATACTCATACGGCTCGTCTCCTGCAGACTCTTCAGGAACTAACCTTGATGCCTTTCTATTACATCCCACTCACGCAATCCCCACACTTCCACTCCATTAAAAAGTATAGGTTTTATACACGCATCCCATATCTTGCACGCCATTACGAGGTTACCCCTATTTTCTCCTCACTATGCCCCAAGCCAATCTTGCTTGCGTCTGGATACATTATAGATGCATCCTAAACCCTCCTCCGCTTACATACCCAAAGCCCAAATATTTAAAGACATTCACGCTCTAAATCATACTTCCCTTCGATATCAGCTCTTTCACTCTACCCGTCCTACCCCTATTCCTAAACATCATCCATTTAGTCTTTTTAACATTCACTACTGGCTAGTGGTAAATCGGGAAAAGCAGTACATTCCCCTTATTTCCTACATCTCTTCCACTCCACTCCATGTTATTCGCATACGCCAACATCCACACCTTGGTTCTCCCCACCACGTTCACCATAAAATTTAAAATAATTGTGTGTTCATAAATGCTCTTCCAAATAAATAGTACACATTTTCCTCCAGCTTCCTTAATTTACCAAGAATTTATATTTGAATTGAATCAAATTCAATCTTTCCTGTCGCTCTTGCCAATATCAACATTTCTCATTCTATCCGTGACATCGGTTTGCACGCTTCCCCGCCTCTTAGTTTCCCATCTATCCACACCTCACACATACTCACTCGTTCATACATCTCGCTCTCTGCCCTACCCTTATTTCTCATCCACACTACCCGTACTAGTCTTATCTTCTCTAACCCCTGCAGCCTTTCCTCAAAGTTTACCACCCACCCACACGTCTCCCACCACATACACATTTGATTCGTTTCTTGCAGGAAGATCGCTAAAGAGGCAGACCTCTCCAGCCTCGGCAGCGTCTTGAAAAACCAACCCTGCTCCCTTTCCACTAGATCACACTCTCTCGCACCCCATACTTCCACTCCTTATAGCAGTATAGGTTTTACGCACGCATCCCAAACCGTAATGTAATTCCTATATTTCACTACACCACTACAAGTTTCCTTAAATCCACCTCTGCAGACAAACCAAAAACATAGATATTTAAAACCATCCACTCTCTCAATTGTTACACCCTCTCATTTCAAATACTCTACTATACCCATCCTCCTATTTATTCCTAAAAAACATCCATTTGGTATTCTCTACACTCACAACCAGCCTCCTGAACAAGGTACTTTCCCATTCTCTCATGCATCTCTTCCGCCCTTTTGGCCAGAAATACTACTATCATTCGCATACGACAGTATCCACACCTTCGTTCTTCCTACCACAATCCCTCCTGCCCTCTCCTTAACACCTCGTCGAACTGACTTGTTGTAAATATTGAACAGGAGAGGACTTAGCAGGCATCCCTGTCTAACACTCAATTTCACTTCTCTGATACTTTTCCATTGGCTCTCGCTCTTGTCCATGTCTCTTTGCATATTCATCTTACCCATCCCATAGTTTCCTCCTCCATCCCTAGCCTTTCCATACACTCCACAAGCTTGCTTTTCGGAACTGAGTTATGCTGCTTTCAAGTCCACAAGCACCGCATACATTCTCCATTTGCATTCCAGTACTTCCCCCACCATTCTCGCTATATCCCAATCTTTCAATAAAAAACTAGAATGTATATGCTGTGTTTATTCTTGAAATGGAGTCTTTTTTTAACCTCAGTCGATTATATTTCAACACGATTGTTTCTATCTATCAATATCTTAAAAATCTATAACGTTATCTATATAATTCTTGTGTCAATTCATTACTGTATCTATTATATATCTTTTAGTGGAGAAGAAAAACTAGAATAGATTTTCTGTATGAATTCTTGAAATACAGTCTGTTTTCAATATCTGTAGGTGACTTTTCAACACTGATAGCCAACAGTGTTGAAATATCACCGACATATCAAAAAAAATTAAAATGTATATATAACTAGAATGTATATATAACTAGAATGTATATGCTGTGTTTATTCTTGAAATGGAGTCTTTTTTTAACCTCAGTCGATTATATTTCCACACGCTTGTTTCTATCTATCAATATCTTAAAAATCGTTAACGTTATCTATATCATTCTTGTGCCAATTCATTACTGTATCTATTATATATCTTTTAGTGAAGAAGAAAAACTAGAATAGATTTTCTGTATGAATTCTTGAAATACAGTCTGTTTTCAATATCTGTAGGTGACTTTTCAACACTGATAGCCAACAGTGTTGAAATATCACCGACATATCAAAAAAAAATAACGTTATTTATATAATTCTTGTGTTAATTCATTACTGTATCTATTATGTATCTTTTACTGAAGAAGAAAAAAAAACAGAATAGAATTTCTGTATTAATTCTTGAAATACAGTCTCTTTTCAACATCTGTCGGTGATATTATTTCAACACTGATAACCAACAGTGTTGAAATATCACCGACAAATCAATATCTTACAAACATTTGTATCATCTATATAATTCTTTAGACAATTAATTACTTTATTTATTATCTATCTTTGAATGATGACTAGAATAGATTTACTGTGTTTATTCAATAACAAAAAAAACTTATTTTAGCGTAAGACAGACTGTCTTATTGAAAACAGTCTAGGGCGATGATTGTTCAACACAATTGCCTATATCTATAAATACCTTACAAACATTCTATATTATCTACAAAATTCTTTAGTCAATTAATTAGTTGACTAAAGAATTATATGTAATGTACTTCAGTTGTTGTATAACTTTATTTCTTAAAGCTGTTCCAGTTCAAATGTAAATAGATCGAAAATTAAGCAAGCTGTAGAGCTGGTATTTGATAATCTGAGTAAGACAACTCAATTTCCATAATATGACTTCAAGTTATTATAGTATAAAAATTACCCAGTAAAGTACCTATTAGAATAAGTTTTTAGTAGAACTTCATTTCTTACAATTTGTGCACTTCAAATTAAAATCTTCGAAAATTAAAAAAAATAGCGAAGCTTCTCCAGCTAATGTTTGATAATCTGAGTAAGTCAGTAATTGTATATATTATCTATCTTTTAGTAAATACTTTATGTTATCAAGATTCGGCATATTGGTATTCATCAATATTTCGGGGGATGTTCTATGTTTATTCTTGAAATATAGTCACCGTCGTTCAATGTTATTTCAACAGTGTTTAGGCTATATCAATCAATTTTATCTATATAATTCTTTTGTCAATTAATTACTGGTTCTATTATCTATCACAAAGTGAAAACTAGAATAGATTGTCTGTGTTCATTCTTAAAATGCAGTCTATTTTTAAAATAAGTAGATAATATTTAAACGCTATTGTCCTTATCTATCAATATCTCACGAACCTTTAATATTATTTGTATAAATCTTTATAGAATTAATTACTGAATCTATTATCTATCATATAATGATAGCAAGAATCGTTTTGCTGTGTTTATTCTTGAAATAGTCTATTTTTAACATCAGTGGTTGATATATCGACGACTGATGTTAAAAATAGACTATTTTAAGAATAAACACAGCAAATCGATTCTTGCTATCATTATATGATAGATTCTGTAATTAATTCTAAAACGACTTATACAGATAATATTAAAGGTTTGTAACATATTGGTAGATATTATGATTATATCAATATCTTACAATTCAATTATCCATAAAATTCTGTTGCCAAAGATTTATTTTATATATTATCTATTCTTTGGCTGAAACTCGAATACATTTTATGTATTTATTCTTACAATACAGTCCTTTTCTAACATCACTTGATGCCATTTTAACAATGTCCATCAATAACTTACAATTTTTTAATGTCATCAATAGAATTCTTTTGTCAATTAATCACTGTATATTTTATCTATCTTTTAATGTAAACTAGAAAAGATTTGATCTGTTCATTCTTGAAATACAGTTACTTTACGCTATATCTTTCAATATCTTACCTTTTTTTTAAGAATAAATATATAAAAAATCTATTCTAGTTTACACTAAAATATAGATAATAGATACAATAATTAATTGTTATGCTGTTAGTAAGCAGGCATTGTAGGTAGGTTTGATCTGATCTATAGTTTATTCACTCAAAAGCTGCAATTCTCATTGAATAAAAAACTCTATTTAAAATTTCAGAAAGGAGATAATTTGATTATAAATTAAAGGTTTATCTATATAATTATTTAGTCACTTACTATATTTATTATCTATCCTTTAGTGCAAACTACATTAGACTTACTGTGTTCATTCTGAAAATTCAGTCTATTATTAACATCAGTTGATGAAAATTTAACAGTCGTTTAAATGTATGAATACAATATATTTAAGATAAGTTGGTGAGATTTCAAAACTGTTGCCTATATGTAACAATGCACCATGGTCTATTCACAAAAAGAATAAGAATGCATAATATTTATGATCAAATTCTCTGATTTATGAAATTTCAAATAGAGTTGTTTTTTTATTCAACGAGAATTTCAATTTTTGAGTGAATAGACATAGATCAAATCAAAACTACCTACAATGCCTGCTTACTGACAACAGCATAACAATTAATTATTTATCTGTTATCTGTATTTTAGTGAAAACTAGAATAGATTTTATGTTAAACACATAAAATCTATTCTAGTTTTCAAAAAAAAAGGTGTTTAAAGATATATACTATTAACTTACCAAATGTTCATCATTCTCCGCATCCTCCACATTATTCTCCTCCCCGCTGCTACTATCCTCATTCAAAATACGATTCTCCCTCCTGACCGGAGTCAACACCTTCCTCTTAACTGCAGCCCCACTAGGTCCAGGCGCTTGAAAATCCACCGTGTCCAGCGCGTTCTTTAAAGTGCCTCTTAACTTCTCGTACGCCTCCTGCAAAGCCGCATGCTCGTCTTTCAACTTCTCGTGCGCTTTCTCCAGCGCCGCAACATTTTCATCCGGTTCCGGATCATCCGTCTGTGTGCCGGCATCAGCTATTTTAATCTTTATAGTTTTCGGTGGTTTCTGTTTCACAGCTAATTTGTAGTAATTATCACAATAACCCTGTTGGTATACGAGCTTGGACATATCTTGAATGTACGACTCGGTTATCGACTCGAAGTTATTTTCCAAATATTCTTTGTCATCTGAAAATTAGCTTATTAAGATATTGATAATGTGCAATATATATTTTAATGTCTCGTGCTAAGTCTTACAGATAAATAAAGGATGACCTGTAGGGTTACGTGCTATTTTAATGAACTAGAATCTTATAAAGGGTATATTTATCTCAAATTTGAATAACATTAACTTTCGACCATAAATCTAGTTTTAGTTGAATCGTATTATATGGCATTAATATTTACATATTATGTGGCATATAGCCAGCAAGGATGTCCTGGCATAGCGAATTCTTTAAGTATGTTGTGGACATAAATTCAATGATTTTCGGTTAGATTTGTTCACGGCGTCTTTACGATATGTGATAATTTAATATATCAAAGTCCACTGATGGCGCATGCTGCCATCCATTGCCATCCATAAAAGCATTTATAAATCCAAGCTATTCAGACTTGCGGCAAAGGACATGGTACCAAAGAAGAAGAACTGTGCATTAAGGAGCGAGACAAAACAAATTGTGGGCAAAATTATGCAACTCAAATTCACAGTTGTTGGTTTTATTTGTTAAGCTAAATACCATATGATTCAACTCGTCTGGGGTTTTCCCTTTGCCGGCGAAAATACTTGAATCATGGAAAATTGCATACAGATTAGTGCAAAATACAATGGTATGGACCTAAACTGTACTAGTTCTAATGCTACAGCACCAGATACCTAGAAAATGTAGGCATTTCTCTAGAAATTAAGATCATTAACCATTTAATCGCCCTCTAGATGAGTGTTTCTCAGAGGGGACGCTGGAACGTTTCAAGGGGGCTAATCGCGGTCACGTAATTGCATACAGATTAGTGCAAAATACAATAGTATGGACCTAAATTGTACTAGTTCTAATGCTACAGCACCAGATACCTAGAAAATTTAGGCACTTCTCTAGAAATCAAGATCATTAACCATTTAATCGCCCTCTAAATCAGTGTTTCCCCAAGGGGGCGCTGGAACGTTTCAAGGCGGCTAATTGCGGTCACGTATGTGATGGTTACACTTCAATAGCTTAAATCTAGAAATGTTGCAAAGTAAATATTTGATATTGCAGCATATATCACTCTAATTATTAAAACCCATCACATTTCGTTGTAATTCGATTCAACCCCGCGCCTCCGTGCTTATTAAAACCCGACAGATTTACTACCCCGCGCTGCGGGAAGCCATTCATCATATGTCGCAATAAAAATAACGAGGAATACGAGACTCTTTACAATTTATATGCGGACGAATTTGCACTAACCTGATATGTGAACTACACGCGCTTGGGCTTTAAGGTGCCCGATAAGGGTTGTGACTGTGACTCCACGTTGAATAGTTGTCCATTTCTTGTGCACGATATTTTTCCCAGGCACAATCTCGAACTCGGATCCGGGAAAGCCCTCTTTATAATAAAGAATTGCCCAGTAATCTTTCATAGTAAGATCTAAGCATTCCTCCATTCCTTATTGGTTTGCTGGTTAAGGTTAATCTGTGGACAACCTGAACTGAGTAACGAAATTTGCTCATTATGTGTGTATAGAGGTCTGCCGCGTTTCTTGTAATTCATTACTTTTAATTTTTGTTAATATTAGGTGATTTGTGGTTTTCCCAGTGCTACGCAAGGTTTACTAATATTGCAAAAACTATTGGGGAATCCCCTAATTGTTTAAATAACTATTATCGTTGCTGATTGTGGGACTTGGGATGGCACTATTATCATCAAACCAATATAAGCTTGAAGTCTATATACAAGTACTCCCTTTCTGCAGCCACTTCATTATAAGATCAGGGGCCGGTTTTGGAAGATGAACAACTACAACTCCAACCGTGCCTTTGATTGGCTGACGGATAAACGCCAACGTAGAAAAGGAAGGCTGGATTATAGCCTTGAAGCATAGATTTTAAATCGAATGTCACGGACTGAGTTGGTAGGACTCATTCTTCAGGGCCATTTTGACATTAAAATTATTTAGATTGTTACTCTGAATTTCGAGAAATCCGTTATTTACCGAGCCCATCAAGGTGCGATTTTCATTAATTTTTCGAATGAATGAAAACTGTAGTTTTAAATATATATATATATATATATATATATATATATATATATATATATATATATATATAAACCATAATTTATTCCTTTATAGTCTCATTCTTCAGGACCATTTTGACATTTTACACAATTACTTCGATAGTTACCCCAAATGTGTTGTTATAAATAGATATCTGAGATTAGATATCAACAATAATTTATTATTCAGGACCAATTTGACATTAAAATTATTTCGTTTCTTACCAACTATATTAGTCTCATTCTACAAGACTATTTTGACGTTAAAATTATTTCGATTGTTCTTCTGAATTTTGAGAAATCTACTAATTTGTGAACCCATCAAATCGCGATTTTCATTATTTTTCGGATGAACAAAAACTGTACTTGTTATAACTATATATTAACAATAATTTATTCCTTGATAGTCTCATTCTTCAGGACCGTTTTGACTTTAAAATTATATCAATAGTTACACCAAATTTGTTGTCATAAAAAGATATCTGAGATTAGATATCAACAATGATTTATTGCATGATAGTATCATTATTCAGGACCAATTTGACATTAAAATTATTGCGTTTCTTACTAACTATATTAGAGAGTTTCATTCTACAAGATTATTTTGACGTTAAAATTATTTCGATTGTTCTTCTGAATTTTGAGAAATCTACTAATTTGTGAACCCATCAAATCGCGATTTTCATTATTTTTCGGATGAAGAAAAACTGTAGTTGTTATCACTATATATCAACCATAATTTATTCCTTGATAGCCTCATTTTTCAGGACCATTTTGACACTAAAATTACTTCGATAGTTACTTTGAATTTACAGAAAATCCGCTTCTTACCGGACCCATTAAATCGCGACTTTTGTTAATTTTTCGGAAGGAAAATTATAGTTGTTATAAAATGGTTAATTTACCATAATTTATTCCCGGATAGTCTCATTCTTTAGAGTCATTTTGATATTTAAATTATTTCGAATTTTGAGAAATCGCTTTTAAGCGGACCCATCAAATCGTGATTTTAATTAATTTTTCGGGGAAAAATGAAGAACTATAGATATTATAAGTGGATATCAACCATAAATTATTTCTAGAGAGTTTCATTCTACAGGATTATTTTGACGTTAAACTTATTTAGATTGTTATTCTGAATTTTGAGAAATCTTATTATGAACCCGTCAAAATGCGATTTTCATTATTTTTCGGAAGAACAAAAACTATAGTTGTTATAAATATATATCAACTACAATTTATTCCTTGATTATGATATTCCTCATTCTTCAGGACCATTTCGACATTAAAATTATTTCGATAGTTACTACGAATTTCCAAAAATCTGATTCTTACTGCAACCATTCAATTTCTGTTAATTTTTCGGATGAACGAGACCTATAGTTGTTATAAACAAATATTAACCATAATTTATTCCTTGATAGTTTCATTCTTTAGGACTATTTTGGCATTAAAATTATTTCGATAGTTACTCTGAATTTCGAAAAATCCGGCTTTTAGCAGATCCATCAAATCGTGATTTTCATTATTTTGCGGAGGAACAAAAACTATAGTTGTTATAAATATATATCAACCATAATTATATTCCTTGATTGTGATATTCCTCATTCTTCAGGACCATTTTGACATTAAAATTATTTCGATAGTTACTCCGAATTTCCAAAAATCTGATTCTTATTGCAACCATTAAATGACGATTTCTGTTAATTTTTCGGATGAAGGAGACCTATAGTTGTTATAAACAAATATTAACCGTAATTTATTCCTTGATAGTTTCATTCTTTAGGACTATTTTGGCATTAAAATTATTTCGATGGTTACTCTGAATTTCGAAAAATCCGCCTTTTAGCGGACCCATCAAATCGTGATTTTCATTATTTTGCGGAGGAACAAAAACTATAGTTGTTATAAATATATATCAACCATAATTTATTTCTTGATTATGATATTCCTCATTCTTCAGGACCATTTTGACATTAAAATTATTTCTATAGTTACTCCGAATTTCCAAAAATCTGATTCTTACTACACCCATTCAATGACGATTTCTATTAATTTTTCGGATGAAGGAGACCTATAGTTGTTATAAACAAATATTAACCATAATTTATTCCTTGATAGTTTCATTCGTTAGGACTATTTTGGCATTAAAATTAGTTCGATAGTTACTCTGAATTTCGAAAAATCCGGCTTTTAGCAGATCCATCAAATCGTGATTTTCATTATTTTGCGGAGGAACAAAAACTATAGTTGTTATAAATATATATTAACCATAATTTATTCCTTGATTATGATATTCCTTATTCTTCAGGACCATTTTGACATTAAAATTATTTCTATAGTTACTCCGAATTTCCAAAAATCTGATTCTTACTACACCCATTCCATGACGATTTCTGTTAATTTTTCGGATGAAGGAGACCTATAGTTGTTATAAACAAATATTAACCGTAATTTATTCCTTGATAGTTTCATTCTTTAGGACTATTTTGGCATTAAAATTATTTCGATAGTTAATTTGAATTTCGAGAAATCCGCTTTTTAGCCGACCAATCAAATCATGATTATCATTATTTATTCGAGGGAAAATCGATAACTATAGTTGTTATAAACAGATATCAACCAGAAATGACTCATAGATAGTCTCATTTTACAGGACTATTTTTAACCATCATTTATTCCTCAATAGTCTCACTTTTTATGACCATTTTAACATTAAAATTATTTCGATAGTTACTCGGAATTTCCCAAATCCGCTTGTTACCGGACCCATCAAATGACGATTTTTGTTAATTTCTCGGATGAAGGAAAATTAAAGTTGTTATAAACAAATATTAACAGTAATTTATTCCTAGATGGTCTCATTTTACAGGACTATTTTGCCGTTAAAATTATTTCGATTATTATTCTGATTTTTGAGAAATCCGCTGAAATATCGGAACCATATTCATTAATTTTTCGGAGGGAAATCGAAAACTATAGTAACTATAGTCCTGGATAGTCTCATTCTACAGGACTATTTAGACTTGAAAATTATTTCGATTGTTACTCTGAATATAGAGAAATCTACTTTTTATTAAACATATCAAATCGCGATTTTCATTATTTTTCGGATGAACTAAAACTATAGTTATTATAAATATATAAATATATAAATATATATATATATATATATATATATATATATATATATATATATATATATATTTATAATAACTGGAAAACTATAGTTATAGTTATAGTTATTATACACACACACATATTAACCATAATTTATTTCTTGATAGTTTTATTCTTTAAAACTATTTTTACATTAAAATTATTTCGATAGTTACTCTGAATTTCCCGAAATCCGCTTCTTACCGGACCCACTAAATGTCGATTTTCGTTAATTTTTCGGAAGAAGGAAAACTAAAGTTGTTATAAACAAATATTAACAATAATTTATTTCTTTATAGTCTCATTTTACAGGACTATTTTGACGTTAAAATTATTTCGATTACTATTCTGAATTTTGAGAAATCCGCTGAACTATCGGAACCATCAAATCCTGATATTCATTAATTTTTTGGAGGGAAATCGAAAACTATAGTTGTTATAAATGAATATCAACCAAAAATTATTCCTAGATAGTCTCATTCCACAGGTCAATTTAGACTTGAATATTATTTCGATTGTTACTCTGAATTTTGAGAAATCTGCTTATTATTAAACATATCTAATCGCGATTTTAATTATTTTTCGGATGAACGAAAGCTATAGATTTTATAAATATATATCAACCATCAATTATTTATTGATAGTCTCATCCTTCATAGTATCATTCTTGATAATATCATTCTTTAAGACCATTTTAACATATAAATTATTTCGATAGTTACTCTGAATTTCTCAAAATCCGCTTGTTACCGGACCTTTTCGTTAATTTTTCGGATGAAGGAAAACTAAAGTTGTTATAAACAACTATTAACAATAATTAATTCCTTGATGGTCTCATTCTACAGGACTATTTTGACGTTTAAATAATTTCGATTATTATTCTGAATTTTGAGAAATCCACTGAACTATTGGAACCATCAAATCCTGATATTCATTAATTTTTCGAAGGGAAACCGAAAACTATAGTTCCTCTGAATTTTGAGATATCTACTTATTATTAAACATATCAAATCGCGATTTTCGTTATTTTAACGAAAGATATAGTTTTTATAAATATATATATCAACCATCATTTATTTATTGATGGTCTCATCCTTCATAGTATCATTCTTGATAGTATTATTCTTTAGGACTATTTGAACAAAATTATTTCGATAGTTACTATGAATTTCGCAAAATCCGCCTTTTAGCGAACCCATCAAATAGCGATTTTCATTCATTTTTCGGGGGGAAATTCGAAAACTATAGTTATTGTAAATGGGTATCAACCATACATTATTCCTAGATTGTCTCATTCTACGGGACTACTTTGACGTCAAAAAGATTTCGATTTTTATTGTAAATTTTGAGAAATCTGCTTATTAGTCGCGATTTTCATTATTTTTCGGATGAACGAAAGCTGTAGTTTTTATAAATATATATCAACCACAATATATTTCTTGATAGTCTCATTTCATAGTTCAGGGTCTTTTTGATTAATTAAATTATTTCGATTGTGACTCTAAATTTTGAGAAATCCATTTTTTAGGGGACCAATCAAATCGTTATGTTCATTAATTATTAGGATGAACGAAAACTATAGTTGTTATAAATGGATATCAACCAAATTTTAATCATTGATAGTTTTATTCCTCAGAACCATTTTGACATTAAAATTATTTCGATTGATACTCTGACTTTCGAGGAATCCGATTTTTAATAGACCCATGAATCGCGATTTTCATTAATCTTAAGATTTATTTTTCATTCTTCAGAAAATTATGTTTTTAAAAAATTAAGTTAGAGCTCTCTGAAATATCCTGAAAATGTCTTTTGGGCGAAATTTTCCAAATTAAAAAAATCCAATAGGCTGCAAACTCTATATTTATATTATATAAGTAAATATGAATATATTTTGACAGTTTCAGAAAAAAACTTTAGTTCGTTTTTTAGGAATGACTGAAAGCTTAAAAAATCATGCTTTTAGATTTCTTCACATAGTAATGTAAATAAAAGAATGTAAAATCTTTTTCAAGATATTGGAAGAAATCTAAAGGCATGATTTTTTAAGTTTTCAGTCATTACTAAAAACCGAACTAAAGTTTTTTTCTGAAACTGTGAAAATATATTCATATTTACTTATATTATATAATTTACATTACTATGTTAAAATACGTTAATCAGGCTATTTCTTATTAAAACTGGACTATTTTTACATAATTTAAGCTTTTTGGCGGGGCAGTTAAAAATTTCATACGATTGTATGAAATATAAATAAATAAATATAATATATTGATCCACGCAAATAATTCACAATTGCAATTGCTCACTTAATGTAGATTTATATTACCAATACATATTGATATTATCAATGTTTTTCCGCATTTAACTGATTTTCTGTAGGAAATTGTTTTATGTTGTCTATGTACACTATATATATTATATAATATATTATATTATAGATATTATTAAACACATACGCAAATTGAAATATTAAGTTCAAACAAATCTCACTTATTAAATAATAACTTCTTACCTTATTAAAGTTTTAATCAAATTTGAACTACTTAAAACACTCTAGTCACAACTCTTCACCTCAAAGTCTGTCACCACACTGAGGCTCATCTCTTGTAGGATCTAAATAGGACATTTGTCCAATTAGAAGAAATTTCTCCCACGGGGTGGTGGTGTTGTTTATATTGCCTTCTTTCTCTGCCCGGTGTTTCACGGTATGAGTGCGAGCGAGTACGACTGTTGCCGCAAAAACCAGTTCCTTGGGGATGAAAATGTATTGTATTCGGGGAAGCGCATACCTGGCAAATTTTCGGGGTACATGCCGCCCGTCCGCGGGGGGTTAAATATCCTGGCCCCGTTTCTTATATGAACGCCGAAGGGATGGTTGCAAAATTGCTGAGCGACGTCTAGAAATAATAGTTTCTAATGCCAGTTAGGGTGAGAGAAAGAGAGGAAAATGTTAAGGGTGAAAATCTTGCTATGAAATCTTATAGAAACCTTATTGGAATTGTATTTTACTTAAGGAGTTATATACCTTTATGTGCGGTAAAATTGAGGAATATTTGAATTTTTGTAAAGGTATGTAGCAATATTTTTTTTACATCAAAATTATAATTTATTAATAGTACGTCTTTTAGTGAAAAAAATAAGTATTAGTTTATTTAAAAAATTTCATAATTGGCGGAGTTATAGCCCTTTCCCCGAAACCCTCTTTTTTTGATGACGCTTGCGGTGATCATCATGTAAGTCCAGCAGGTCAACTGAAATCATAAAACCCAATAAATTTCACTAGTATAGGGACCTTCCTAGTACTTGAACGATTATTTAAATAAAAATTTTGTTTTTTCAGCACACGGGAACGTTTTCCCCAAAATCTCAATGTTTTGAGCTCTAAAAATTTTATTAAAAAATTCTTATTTGCAAAATAAAAATTTATGCATAAAAAAATCGTTCACGGACTGACAACATTAATTACAAACAATTTTTTAAAAAAATGAAGAAGATCGATCAAACAGTTTTTCGGCAATCGTGATCACGGCAAAGGCACTTTTTGGAAAATACCATTTCGAGAGAATCGAGTTAGCGTGTAATTTTGTTTAGGGACCCATACTGCCATACCCGCTTCGAAACGCTGTAACTTTCGATCTATTGCTCGGATCTCCAAGAAAATTTCGTAAAATGTTCTCAAAGAGTTTTACTTTCAGATAAAGCAATAAAAAAATATCGAGTTTTTTTAAGAAAATAAAGGTATATAACCCCTTAATGTAAACATATTATTTTTTATTCAAAGTTACAGTTTGAGTACATTTTAGTTTTATATATTTTAATAGAGTAATTGACTCTAAAAAAAAAAATTAGAACTTAAGGTCGTTTTAGACAAGACAATTTCTTAGCTTAAAAGTTGTTCAAGAAATGAATTTATATATCCTCCTCCCATACAATTGTCCTTGATAAATAGAACGCGTTATATTTTACATTCGATCTACCATCCAATTCAATATTTTAAATAATTTGCTGTATGATACGAGACAATTTAGATTGTCTCGCATTTTGATTAACTTTTGAGTCAAGAAATTGTCTTGTCTAAAACGAACTTTACACTGAACATTATATCCCATATAATGTAATACTTTATAAATAACATGGTGCACAAAAATTCTGCCCTATAAATCTGTAGTCTTCCATTCAAAAATTTGTTTATGGAACTCATAAATTTTAAAGATTAAAATAAAAATAAATTCAAACATCTGAAACCCCATAATATTTGTTCATGAATTGTTGTTAGTTTATCTGTGTTCTGTTACAGCAGTGAGTATATAAAACTATTTTCTTCACAATTTCCTAATCAGGAAAACAGTTTTGCTTCTTTTTGCTGAACACTACCATTTTACTTCTAGCGTAAGGGAAATGTGCTGAACAATTTTCTTATTGGGAAATTGTTAGAAAAAAAAAGGGGTATGTACTGCCGTAGCAAAATACATATAAACTTTAAAACTAACAACAATTCAACAAAAATTTTGGGATTTCAGAGGTTAATAAAAATAAGTTTAAACCTCTAAAACACCGCAATGTTTGTTCACAATTCGTTATAGGCGCTTTCGTTTAGCATGGCTAGCTAGTCGCCCCGTGGCGTGCATTAACGCGGTCGTGCGCCGCTGGTTGTAAGGGCCGAGGTAGAATTTTGCGCATCCGAAGCGGCAAATAGAACAAGAAACAATAAGCCAATACCAGCCCAGAGTGATAAACGAAAGACACCATGCCAATAATTTTCAAAAGGGACAGGTCGAAAAAAAAAAATGACCATTGCGCCTTATTGCAAGCTCACTAATTAAGATTAATTTTTTTCCGTTTTGTAATTACTCTTATCACTGTTAATGATTCCGAACAAATTGCAACTTGCCTACTTTTTGCTACTCAATTTTATAGATGTTTTAGTAAATGTCATAAATACGCCAACTTTTATCCAAAAATTATTTTTAAAAAGTTTAAAACCCTGATGCCCGTATTCACACACACAACATCCCATAAACTTTATAGGTCCCATAAGCTATTGAATGGATAAATTGACAACGTCATTGTGACAGAATATGCCAAAATAAAACACCTTGAATAGCGCTTGCGATTGGAGCTTTGATGACACCTTTTGTTTAATTATTCAGTGTTTCCAATAGAAAGAATCTAAAGTAACTACATTCCCTAGATAATGTATTTATTGTTGCTATAACAACGAATACTTATGGGTTCAATAGCTATTGATAGATTTATGGAACGTCGGTGAATACGGGGGTTAAACACCAAGTATATGCAAATTAATTAATATATAATTAATATATTTGATAACGAATGCCCTAAACATGATTTTTTTACTTAAATCGCATGCGTTCAAAAAGTTGGCAATGAATTTAAACAAAATTTAATATTTCGATATTCAATGTCACAAAATGAATATAAGTAACAATCATGAATATTATGAAAATTAAACCTACCAATAAACTCTTTTTATTGATGTGCATAGATTGTATGCCATTCCATTGACTAGTTTTTATTAAAAGTTAAATACAATTCCACAATTCACGCCATTAGACCCGTACTGGCAAATCTACCCTTAAGTTTAATATAAATTGGTACTGTAAAGGAGTATTCTAATAATAATTAAGCTAATATTGGTACTAATGCCTATTTATTTATTTATTTCATATTTAGTGATCGAACTATATTCGAAAACAGCTGGTAATTGAAACCTCTTTGCTTTAAAACACGTAATAGCCAATCTCTTATTCCGAGAAAGAACATACAATTGCAGGGGATTACAGCTGGGTCCAGTTTGCATACGTATTTACAACTTGTAATAAAACGAGTGCCCCTAGGACAACTACCTGCTGTAGTAGGTAAAGATAATCTATTTAAACGCCGAACATAGTAAAATAGCTGGCAATGTTGCCATTACTAAACGATATAACAATTATTATAGAAAATGGTGTGGAGAATATACAAAATCCTAAAACTAAATTTTAATTAGCACAGATGATTGTAAATAATTAGTTAAATACATAATTCAACGATTTCAATTAATTGATACAACGCTCTTTATTTGAGTCAACAGAAACTTTATAGCTATTATCCCAAGGGCTTTTCCGCTGGTATAAGGAGAAGCTCAGATGAGTGTGATTACCCGTATTTACCTTAACTTCACAGAAAACTTCTGAAAAACGGTTAATGGTTATTCGCGAAATTTCGCCTAAAGCTAAAACTAAAAACTCTCGCCCCCCAAAAATCTGTATCGCTGTTTTCATGTGTCAATTTGTCAAAATTATATATCAATTCAGGAAAAGTGTGTTTGTTGTTACAACTATCGACAATGTTTATAAACCAAAGAATTGTGTATTACTAATGGGAACGTATGAATATTTTCATAACAATGCGGTATAAAAATAACGCATGTGCGCGTGCATGTGTGTTCTCTTGAAGCTTGAGTATTTTCATCGCAAGATCACGTCTGCACACTGTCTATACAGAGTAAGCTATTTTATTGAACAAGCTTGTTTTCTTCTGCTGTATTGCTAAAGCCGAGGTTATAAAACGTAGTTTCCCAAATCACATCAGCGTGATAAGATGAAATTTTCCGTATTTCGTAAATATAAAATGTAGAAGGTGTTAAAATCTTTCTGTGCTTTAGGCTACTTAGTAGTTCGCAATTTAGAATACCCGAAGTTTGTAAGAGGGTAAAAAATGCCATAAAAAGATGATACGTCTTAAGTCCGTATGACATTATCTAGTTTCCTATATCGTTTTATATATAATTTCCTATATCGTTTTATATATAAGAAACTGTATAACTATTTCTAAATGGAAAATTAACATTGTGTATTACGGTGTTGTTATTGTTAAGTGAATTTATTATTATTCCGCCGCTATAACAGTTTCTACATGTGTGTACACTATGTAGATTGTGTCTGCATCGAAAACGATATAAGAAACTAAATAATGTCATACGGGCTTTAAAATAGACATTCTTTGTATCAGCAAAATGCGATGGTTGGCTCGGGCCAGTGCCTTACCGATAGGGATACCATTTACTACTCAGGGAACGATAGCACCTACCAAGGTGTGGGTGTAATTGTCAGCGACGAAGTAAATAAACGTATTACAAAATGTGTGCCCATATCCTATCGCGTTATCTTTTTTCAACTATATTCAAACCCGTTCCGAATGAATATTATACCAACTTATGCTCCGACATGCAACGCCTCTGACGAAGACATGATACAGTTCTACGTGGATATTGCAAAGACCAGTAACTACACCAATCTATCGGAAATCTATATAATTACAGGAAAGAAGATGTACAAGATTCTACAGCTGAAACTGGGAAAGGCGGCGGGGGAAGATGGGCTGAAGGCAGAGGCCTTCAAAAGATTAACAGAGGAAGGAAAAGATAAGTTACTGGAGGTTTTGAATAGAGTCTGGAGTGGTGAGGAAGAACTGCCGGAAGAGTGGCGTGTGGGGGTGGTGGTCCCGGTACACAAAGGGGGAGCAGCATCGGTCGTAAATAATTATAGGGGTATTGCCGTTATGAATGCGGGATACAAAGCGATGATGACAATTGTGAAAAATAGACTAGCGAGGGAAGTGGATAGAAAAGGGCTGCTGCCGGAATGCCAGGGGGGTTTCAGAAAGGGAAGAGGGACGAGGGAGCAGATTTTCACGCTTGCGAGAATGGTGGAAGAAGCGTTGGAGTGCAAAGGGAGAGTGTATGCGGTGCTTGTGGATTTGAAAGCGGCGTATGACTCAGTTCCTAGGGGGAAACTGGTGGAATGTATGGATAGATTGGGTATGGAAGTGGAAGGAGTGGAGTGGGTGAGAAGTATATATAAAGAGACGTGGGCAAAATCGAGAGTGAATGGAGAAGTGTCTGAGAAGTTTAGGGTGAATGTGGGTGTAAGGCAAGGGTGCCCGCTAAGCCCCCTCCTGTTCAATCTATACACAAGCGAGTTGGAGGCGGTGCTGAGGAGAGGACAGGCTGGAGGGGTCGTGGTGGGGAGAACCAAGGTGTGGATGCTGGCATATGCGGATGACATAGTATTAGTAGCCAAGAGAGTGGAAGAGATGCAAGAGATGTTGGAAAGAATGGGAAGGTACATGGATAGGAGAGGGCTAGTAGTGAATGTGGAGAAGACTAAATGGATGATGTTTAGGAATAGGGGTAGAAGGGGTAGAGCGGAAGAGCTGAAATGGAAGGGAAGGATGATTGAGAGAGTGAATGTCTTTAAATATTTGGGTTTCTGGTTTGACAGTGGAGGAGGATTTAGGGTGCATGTGGAAAGTATGCAAGCGAAAGCGAGAATGCCTTGGGGAATAGCGAAAAGGAAATGGGAGAGGTTGTGGGGCGGTAACCTCGTAATGGCGAGGGATGCGTGTGTAAAACCTATTCTGTTGTATGGAGTGGAAGTGTGGGGATTGCCTGAGTGGGATGTGATAGAGAGAGAGCAAGTTGTGCTCCTGAAGAGTCTGCTGGGTCTCGAAAGGTCGACACCGAGAGCAGTGCTGTTGCAGGAGACGAATCGTATGAGTATGTGGTGGGAGTCGTGTGTAAGGGTTGTGTTTGAAGAAAGATTGCAGGAATTGGGTGAGGAAAGACTGGTGCGGGAGGTATGGATGAGGTGTAAGAGTACGACGGAGAGTGGTTGGAGAGTGGTTGGAGAAAGGATAGAGGAAGGATGTATGAAAGAGTGGGTATGTCTGAGGTGTGGGTAGAGGAGAAGCTGAGATAAATGGGAAGCCTAGGAACTGAGGTAAGAGAGAGATTGAGAGATATTGAGTGGCAAGAACGGCAGACTAGAATGAATGACATCCCTGGCTACGTAGAGTGGCAAGTGAATGGGAGACTCCCGAGTTACTTAGCCAGGGGTGAGTGGAGCAGGGAGGACAAGGTATGCATGGCAAGAGCGAGGTGTGGGTCAGACGAGAGAGGGAGGAAAGTGTGGATGGGTTTAGGGTACACCGCGTGTGCGCTGTGTAGTAAGGGAAGCGACACGTGGTGGCACCTTAACGAAGAATGTGAGGGTGTGAAAGCAGAGTGGGTGGGAGACTGCAGAAAGCTGAATGAATGGTTATGCGAGGATGGGGAAGGCGTGAAAATCTGCAGGAGGCTGACGTGGGAGAGGAAAGTGGCAAGGGCAAAGGGAGCGGCGATAGATGGGGGTAATTAGTAATTTTTGGCGGAGTAGTACTTTTATTTATATTGTATTTTTATTTTTATTTTTGTATATTTTTGTTGAGGTTTGCGATGTGGAGGGGCAGTGAGGGAAATGCCAATAAAGGTCTTTTTTTTTACAAGATTCTAACCAGCCGTGACTTAAAAATGCATCTACGTTTCCGGCTACAACTATTCTATATATCGAGCGTTCTTTTATATGATTCAGAGACTCACAAACGCCATGTGTAGAATATTGAGGCGTTCAAAATGTGGACCTACTGTAAGGTGCTCAAAATATTCTGCATCGACCACATAACAAATATAAATAATATAAAAGTACTGCGACGCTTAAGTAAACAAACTAAAGTACTCAATATTATCAAGAGAAGATAGCTCGAGTATTTCGGCCACGTTTTTAGAAACAATAAATACCACTGTAGCAAACCATCATACAGAGAAAAATGTATGTTCTTATTCGGGCCAGACCGTATAAAAACATCATGGCTTAAGAATCTACATCAGTGGTACGGTCAATCAACAAGATCTTTGTTCCGAAAAACAGTAGATAAGGTGCAGATCATGTTGCTGATTGCCGACGCCCTTGGAGGATAAGGCGCCAGAAGAAGGAGTAGTTTGCGATCCCTTTGGGCTAATACCTCTTCATTTGTGACTGTGCCCGTCCATGGAATTTTCAGTATGTGGCAACAAGTTCACATTTCGAACTCCTAAAAAACACAATTTATTCATAGTATTAACTTTCATCGTCCAAGCTTCCTGTACTTACCCTGTTTTAGCGTCTGAGGTGGAATCTACGAAGGACACCTATGCCTTCGGGCCACTACTAGGTGACAGGCATGGGTAGTGCGGGATTCAGCTCGCGTATTGTTCGGGGTGCCTACCGGCTAAACCAAAACGCAGGTTCTGTCCCATGAGGGCTTGACCGCCTCAAGGCATTCCTGAGCCCCTTGGTCGTCTTGACGTCCGTTAGTTATTCTTGTCACGCCAGCCGCACGTCGCGGTGTCCGTCATGTCGTGTCTTGCGTCCAAATTCTGTCATCCGCGAACTTCTTCCCCATCACTGCCTGAAGAATAATAATGTTAGAACACAAGGACACGTGAACTGCAGTTGCGGGTACTGCAGTTCACGTGTCCTTGTGTTCTAACATTATTGTTCCTAGTTGTTCTGGTTGCATCTCACCCAATTTGGATCCATAGCTCTGCTCTCTCGGTGCACTATCTTGGACAGTCATAGATCGTGTGGGCCGGATCATCTAGACCACCACAGTAGAGACATGTTGGCCTGTCTGCCTTCCCTATCTGGTGAAGGTATTTCTGGAAAACTCCATGTCCGGATAGGGCCTGGGTAGTCCAATGGCCCACCTCCCCGTGTCTTCTATTGAACCAGGGCTCGACTGTTGGTATTGTTCTTCTGGTCCATTCGGCTTTGGTGGTGGTATCCCATCGTACTTGCCATTTGTTAAGGTGATCTTTCTTGCCGTATCTCGCGCCTCTTTCGGTTGATTGCCCTCCTTGGTCAGTCGGTAATCTTCCGTTCTCTCTTCGACAAGAAGGTTAGCCGATATTGTGGTGGGTAGGACCTTTATCGCATCGGTGGATATGGTCCTGTAGGTCCAGTCTATCCTAAGCGCACTGGTACGCTCCCCTGAGTCTGTTGGAATTTTGTTTGTAACTGGTGGCTCGTAACCATACGGGTGCTGCGTAAGTCAGTTGTGCTCGGGAAACCGTTGCCAGCAGTTTCCTTTTGTCGTTGCCCGAGCCACCGATTTTCGGTAATAGTCTCGGTAATGCCGCTTTAGTTACAGTGTGCTCAATCTGGGCCGCGTGGGCGAGGTTTGATTCTAATAAGATTCCTAGGTGTTTAATCACGCAGGCTAGTGTTTGCCTTGTATCCACATTGTGCCTCCTCCTACTCCTGCTGTTCTTGATCTCTTATTGGATAGCCGGACTACCTCCGTTTTATTGATCACTATGGTGAGTCTGATGTCTCTCATCCATTTGTCGACCATCTTGCTTGCCAGTACCAACTTGGTTTTGGTGGGCATCAGGTCCAGTCCTCGCGCCATTATTGCCAATTCATCGGCAAAGGCGATTGAGGTTATTAAAGGTGGTAATGCTATTCGTCAAAAGTGAGGTAACAGGGGCCCCACAAGAGATCTCTGCAGAACCTCCCTCTCACCTCGTAGCTGGTTTTGCCTGATGATCTTCGTATGTCACTTGCCGATCTCTCAGGTACGAGCCTATAATTTGCTGCAGGAACTTCGGGATTCCCCTGCGTTTCAATGCATCTGCGATGACCACCCATGGCAACGAGTTAAACGCATTGATGACATCAAGGGTGGCCATCACACAATCCTCTTCTTCTAGATTGGTGCCCTCGCCGCGACCCTTGCAAAAGCCAAATTGGTTTTCGTGGAGCCTCCCGGTCTCTTCAAGGGACTCCATGACTCTGTCCACTATCAGCCTATCTAGAATTTTTGTGCTGCCATCTAGAAGACATAGGGGTCCGTACGACCCCGGCTTCTCCACTGGGTATCAGTACCAGGCGCGCGGTCTTCCATCTTTTGGGGAAGGTTCCCTCTTCCAGACACTTATTTGCTAAATCGGTGATGCTCCTAGCTAAAGTCGGTACTGCTTCTCGGTTAATTTCATTTGGTATGTTGCCTAGTCCAGGGGCCGTTCCCTTAGGCAGTCCAGTTTTACAGCCTTGATATCTTCCTCGTCCCACTTCGCAGGTGACTCATCTTGTGTTTCCTGGTTATCTTTATCGTGTGTCTCTGCCTGGATTGCATCTGTGCTGTCGGGAAATAGCGCTTTCACCACCGCCCTGACACCACAGGGGACTACCGAACCTGGCCCAGGCTGGTGTGTCCCGATCTTCTACATTACAATCATGTAGGGTAAGCCCCATGGGTCATTTTCGACCTCCTTAAAGAGATTGTCCCAGCACGCTGCCCGGCTACGTTCTATTGCCCGCCTGTATTCCAGTCTCCGCGATCTGTACTGTTCCCGGTGGAAATTTCTCCTTGCGTTATTGGTTTGATTTTGAGCCTCGGCCACTTCTTAACACCACCAGTCCGTCCACTGGTGGGTTCGGTACAGAGTAGCATGCCGCCTCGCCAGGTCGTTCAGATCCACTCTTGGTCAGCGGGTTTGGGATGGTATTCTCAAACGCTTGCATCAGGTTGGTAGCGTCTATGGCCTCAATCGCACATTTGGTCCTAGGTGGCGGTGTCATATCCTGTGATTGGGGCTGCTGGGGTCGAGACTGAGCATCCTTTCCTGGTCTTTTAATTTACGTTCTGGATTGGTAACCGCTCAGCGTTTCCTCCCCCCCCCCCCAGCACCAGCCATCACAGCCATGTGACGTCTATATAGGACGTAGAATTCCCACACGTGAAAGTCGGTAACCGCCAGCATTGCAGATCGCGAGGTCGAGTGCAGTGGCCATTTCCATCCCAGCCTCTCCTCTTCCGTCAATTGTTGGAGACCTTGGCATTTAGGTCCCATGCTATCACCACCTGTCCGCCTATGGCCCTGGCTGTCCTCTCCAGTGTGTTGATCCATCTGTCCTCATGATTTTTGTCGCAATTTAAAGACATGTAGCATGCTGCGATTGTCAAGTCTCTAATCGTAGCACAGGCTATTCCGCTCGTGGGTGAACCGCTGGCTGAGATGTGCCCTTGGTGGCTGCCCAGGAACTTGATGGCCACGTCTCAAGCTAATCAGTTTGCATTCACTGAATTTCCTACCATTATTCTTCTTTAAATATGAAGGTTGATCTCAGTCAGTCCGCCGCATATATACCCGTGTCATAGATTTTGTTGAATATTATTTGTAGATTTGATATGCTCTCATTATCTAGGAGCTTGATCTCCACTGGCCTTTTTATCTCTTCCAATGTGATTTCTGGGCTCGTGACACATATTCCGGAGTTTCTGTGATATACTGACCTATTTTCTTCGAATAGCTCTTTTATATAGTTTTTACATACTGTCACTCATTGTTATGTTGACTTCATGCTTCAAATTTCGACTTATTTTATTAATTTTCCCGTAGAAAGTGTCTACTTCTTGTTCACTGTCTTTTTGTTGTTGGCGTGTAGTTTGTAAGACATTGAGGTTTATCTCTCATGTCAACCTCAAATAAAATTTTAGATGTGTGGTGTTACCATAGGTGTTATAGGCGGTACTGCTTAGGCCACGATATGTAATAAAAAGTATTTATTGTATACAATCTCACAAAACTAATAATAAATACTTAATCCTTAGAGGAATTGTCTTCAGGAAACTATTTTAATGTACTAGGCATGTTTTTTACTGTTTCTTATTTTGATAATTACGATGTAGATACTGTGATAGGTTTAAAATTTACACATCAATTTTTATGTGTATAATAAATTGTTGTATCAAGCCTACGGCCCCGCGAATTTTCCGCAGTCCTGCGACATTTTTCAAGGCCGCACGTGCGGGCACACATTATAGCGCCCCCCGCACAGTAGATCTATATTTCATCGGCGCTCATAAACTGCAGCATACACCGTCCGCGTGCGTATGCTGTAAAATACCAGTGTACTGCTGCCCATTTGTACGAACCATTGTAAACACATAAATCGGAGTTCGTAATTGTGTTTTCTGGGTCAATTAGGACGGTCTGTTGTTTATAAACGAGCGCTGGGTAAACACACAAGTGGATAGCAGGAAGTTTGTAGTTGTGACATAAATTAATATAGTGCTGACCGAACAAGTTGATTAATTGGTATCAGTTGGATACAACGAAATATTTTGTGGTGAGTTTTTTGTTTGTTTAATATTGTGTAATAATAAAAAAGTGTCAATAGTCCTTTATTACTGTTATAATTAATATTAACTATTGTATTTTGTATACCGATAGATGTAATTGTATAAAGCCCGTATAACATTATCTAGTTTCCTATATCGTTTTATATATAAGACTTAGATATATATATTAAGATATATATATATATATATATATATATATATATATATATATATATATAAAACTGTATAACTATTTCGAAATGAAAAATTGACATTGTGTATTACGGTATTGTTATTGTTAAGTGCATTTATTATTATTCCGCCGCTATATCATTTTCTACATGGGTGTATGACACTATGTAGTTTGTGTCTACATCGAAAACGATATAAGAAACTGGATAATGTCATGCGGACTTAAGACATTAAATTGTTTCGAAATACTACTCAGTTTTAATAAATATTATGATTAATATTAAAATATGGAAGATCCTGTTTATATTAATGCAGGATGTTATTAAATTATTTAGCCAATCTCAAAATCATATTAAAAACCGCGTTATAGCAAAACGTGCTTTGATTTTCGCGTTAGAATGATTAATTGAGATAAGTGTACATCATTCTAACTCAAAATTATTTAAACTCGATTTTTACGTAAGAAAACCGATAAATTCGATTTTTTTAATTTTACACAAAGTAACTTCTCATGAACTTTTATCCTCTATAGCAGTGATTCTTAACCTTTTTGAAGTCAGGCAGCACTTTTTATCATAAAAAAACCTTGCGGTGCACCAAAATCATAGCCAATCACATACAGTAGATGCGTCAATAATGGTAAATGCAGAATGTATGTGCAGATGATCTTCATTTAATAGAATAATAATTGACTAGCTGAATGAAATAGTTAGCAATTTCCTAAAAACCATAATTCGATTTATTACAATTTTTTAATCTTAACATTATCATTTTAAGTACATTCCTCTTTTATGTCATCAATAACTAGGGTACATGGGTAAATTAGCATCATTCGTGAGGCAAATAATTAGCTAGCTACTACTAAATGTATATAATTTTCCAGAACAAAAAAATTTATTACATTTTTTTGAAAACACAGACGACGAAAGACCTAAAGGTAACTGTAACTGGACATACAGAATTCAGAATACTCTTCTTCTATAACGTTAATAATTCCATTAAATTCCAATAAATTCACGAACACCAAAAACAAAAAGGAAATCGAAATTAAGAACGAAAAATACAAAAAGACAAAATACTCACCAATAATAACAACCGAAACAATACAGCAATACAAGGAACTACCCAACGAAATTAAATCACTAGCATACGTTCCGTTTAAATTAAAACTTAAAAACCTACTGCTGAACAACAAAATTAAAATGCAATGATAGAAGAAAATCAAATAGTTTAGACACAGAAAATATCAATACAAACCCTCAATACCCACAGACCGAGGAGGAATCAAAACCACAAACCTCGAGGCGCGAGGACCGAGTGAAGAAACCACCATTCATCATTTTGTTGTTGTAGATATAATAATAATGACTTTTATTTCCCTTGAAATATATAATTCTATACATATAAAAACTATATCAACACATGTTTACAGTAACAACGACAATAATAGAATAATAGAAAATAGAAATATAAGAATTATACATTTGTTTTTAATTTTACATTCTATATAATTATGATTATGTTGTGTATGTATGGAGAGAAAAAAAGAATTAATTAATTTTTTTTAAATGACTTAATTTAAGCATCTCACGTTGTTACTTAAAAAAAACAAGACAACTGTTAACGCATCTTATCGGCGCCTGCTCCCCCATCAATTACATCTCGTGCTCAATTAAGTTGTCCAATCAATTAATTTCAAAGCAAATAAACGTTTCGTGCGCGTCGAAAACAGATTTCTTCATCAATATGCATGCGGCGGTTAATTAATCAATTAGCGCCCGGCGGGCCAAGGGCGTCCAGAAAAACACGCGCGTGGAAATATAGCAGCCGCGGAAGAATTTTCTCGCGATTAGCATTCTTTATTCGCATTCTATGCTAATTAGAGTATGCACGCGCAAATTCGATAGAATTAGCAATGCGAGCACGCGTGGCATGTGTGTTATTCTGGGCGGAGGCGGCGTGGGCGGATGCAGTGCGGTATTTTTCGAATAACCGAGGCGTTGATTCAGATTATAATTAATATTACGTTATCATTCACGAAATTATTCAAATATTGCAAATTTCCTTGTTTCATATTACTCCCTCCGTTCCAAAACAAGTGTATTTTCACAACTAAGCTATAACATAAAATGGAAAACAATAACATTAACACTTATGGGTAACAATTAACAAATTAGTAACTATAAACGGTTTCAATTTTCAAGTTTAACATTGTGAAAGGGCTTAAGCAAATAATGCAAATAAAATCTCACTCCCTCCGTTCAAAAGAAGTGCTTTTTTTTAAAGAATTTTTGGAATAAAGAAATTAAATGTATCAGACATTATTACTTTAAATTAAGAATGTACTAAGTTATACTAGTAGCCACTAGAAGTTTGACATTATTTTTGAAGTGAATAAATTTTGTGTATAGGCAGCTCCGATATTTTACCGAAATATAGCGGCGTATCGAGTTGAAATATACACGACAGGTGAAAACAGCGACAAGAAACAGTGATACACAAGGAAAGTTAAAAAGTCGAGAGAAAGAGCGGTAAGTGAAAGTAAATAAAATAGAGGGTAGAGGTTATTTGCACGAGGGGTCGACCCGTAAATAACCTCTGGCGCCGATAAAGGTGAGGAGTATATTGGGCGGCATATAGCGACGACAACAAAGGCAAGAATAGCAAATAAAAATAGCGCCAGGGCCAATGAATAAAAATAAAAGAGGTAGAGAAACGGATAGCGAGGACAAAGACATACAAAATCAGAAAGAAACCGTTAGAAAAAACAAAAAAAAATACTGAGATCACCAGCATCACAAACAAGATTAGAAGAAACAGAAAAAAATTGAAACGGTGTAACGAACATTGACAAAGTTAAATGGAAGAACTAAAACAAATGATTATAGAACTAATGAGGAAGATGGAAGAAAACATGTCACAAATAAAACAGGAAATAAAAGTGATGAAGACCGAAATGAACAATAAGGAAGAAACATGGAAAGAAGAAAAGAGAACATTGGAAGTCAGAATAGAAAAACTAGAAAATAAAGCAGAAATTGAAGAGAAGAGAAGAAGGAAAAATAACAGCAATAAGAGGTCTAGACAAGATAGATAAGAGAAGAGGTAAGATCACTCATCAAAGAGAAACTGGAAGTGGAGACAGGGGTTAACAAAATACAAAAAATAAACACAGGCCCAGAACGAAATATAATAATAGTGGAAATCCCAAGCTGGGAAGAAAAACAAAAAGTAATGAAAGCAAAATATAAACTGAGAAATACAACGATATATATAGACGATGATCTAACGGAAGAGGAGAGAAAAATACAAAGAGAAATAAGAAACATAGCAAAATTGGAAAAAGAAAAAGGAAAACACGTAAAAATAGGATATAGAAAGATAATAGCAGACAATGAAATATACATATGGGATAAAAAGGAGAAAGGAGTCGTAGCCAAAGATAGGGTGAAAGTAACTAATCCAAAATACTACTAGCAAAAGAGAAAACGGACGGAAGCAAAAATACAAAGAATACAGCGAGGAAAGGGACAACGAACAAAGGAAAGAAGAACAAACACATAATAAATGGAAACAAAGAAAATAGTACAGTAAAAAAAAAGAAAAATATGGAAAATTGGGACTTGGAATATCAGGAGTATAAATGGAAAGGAAAAAGAGCTGGAAGAAGAATTTGAGAAAGCTGAACTAGACTTATTAGTGGTAACAGAAACAAGAAAGAAGGAGAAGGGAGAGTACAATATGGACAAGGAACATATATTCATATATAGCGGTGTAGATAACAATCGGAGAGCCGCAGCAGGGGTAGGATGTATAGTGCATAAAAAAACTGAAATCGAATATATATAAATGGGATGCAATTACGGAGAGGATTTTGTCTATCGAAGTTAGAGATCAAAGAAATGGCTACCATAAAACTATCATAGCGGTGTATGGACCAAACGAAGATGATACTGCGTGCAACAAAGAAACATTCTGGGAGCAACTCAACGAAACAACAGAAAAAGCCAAAGGAGAAGTGTACGTGGCGGGAGACTTCAACAGCAGAATTGGCAACGAAGTAAAAGATAATGACGCGATTAGAGGAAGATATGGAGAAGGCGTACTCAACGAAAAAGAAAATGCTAGATTATTGTAGAATGAATAATCTAGTAATAACGAATACACTATTCAAACACAAGGACATACACAAATACACCAGGGAAGTGATAAGCAGGAACGAAAAATCTATAATAGACTATGTACTAGCAGAACAAGGGAAAAGGAGCAAAATAATAGACACAAGAGTAAAGAGAAGTTACAAAATTGGAAGTGATCACTATCTAGTAGAGACGAAAATAAAGGAAGACTACCAAGATAGCGATAAAAAAAGCAGAGACCAAATATAGCAATAAACTACAACAAGATAAGAACATACAAACTAAGGGAAAAAGAAATAGCAAAAATCTATAAAGAGAAAATAGAGGAGAAATTAGTAAAGGGCAACTATAGACAAGAAGTAGAGGAAATGTGGAATAAATTAAAGAAAAATATACTGGAGACAGCACAAGAGACATGTGGGACAAAGCAAAACACAAACAAGAAGCAGCAGACAGCATGGTGGTCGCAGGACATAAGAGAGAAAATAAAGGAAAAGAAAAAAGCATGGCAAAGATACCTAAATGACAAAAATAGTAAAAACTACGAAGAATACAGTTCAAAGAGGAAAATAGTAAAAGATAAGGTCAGAATAGCAAAGAGCAGGGAATGGGAAAAGTTCGGAGAGACAATGGAGAAAAATGCAAAGGAAAACCAAAAATTATTCTATAAAACACTAAAACTAAACAGAAAAGAAAAAGGACAAGAAGTAAATTATATACAAGACAATCAAGGAATATTGCTGAAGGACAACGAAAAAATACTGGAAAGATGGAAAGAATATTTTGAAGACTTACTATCACAAAATGGTGGAAATGAACAGAAGACAAGAGACCAGAACGACTCGGAAGCAGATATAGAGATGATCAATGGAAAAGAAATACTTGAGATAATAAGGGAAATGAAAATAGGGAAATCACCAGGACAAGACCAGATCACAACGGAAATGATTAAACATATGGGACCTGCAGGTAATGAAATACTACTAAAATTAATAAACGAAATATGGAGGACGAATAAAATACCCAGAGATTGGCAAGTATCGTTAATCGTAACGATACACAAGAAAGGCGATAAGACAAAATGTTCAAACTATAGGGGTATAACACTCATAAGCATAGGTATGAAGATCTTAGAAAAAACAATTAACAAAAGAATACTAGCAAAAATAGAGCAGACGCTAGAAGAATCGCAATCTGGATTTAGGAAAGGAAGATCCACACAGGACAACATTTTCACGATAAAACAAATCACAGAAAAAAGAATTGCAAATAATAAAAACACATACCTAGGATTCATCGACCTGGAAAAAGCATTCGACATGATACCAAGAAATAGATTATGGAAAATCCTGGAAGAGAGAGGTGTAGAAAGAAAGACAGTCGAATTAATACAAAACATATACAACAACAACACCAATGCAATAATACACAAGGGACAAACATCAAGAACATTTCAGACAACCACTGGACTAAGACAAGGAGGCGGGCTCAGTCCTACATTATTTAACATATACATGGATGAAATAATGAAGAGCATGAAACCAGAAACCAAAAAAGCAAACATAGGGTACAAAAACATGCAAGTTGTAAAAATATCGGAAGGAGCATTCGCTGATGATGTAGTAGTGATAGCAGAAAATGAAGGTAATCTGTAGCACAACCTTAGCGTATAGAACCTAGTAAAGTATAACATGAAAATGAACTATAACAAAACAAAAGTGATGGTAATAGGAAACCGGAAAGAACAAATAAATATAAAGATAGAACAACACACAATAGAACAAGAAGAAGAATTCAAATACCTGGGAGTAGCACTGACAGAAGACGGAAAAATGGAAGGCGAACTTAGTAACAGAATAAACAACACAGCTAAAACATACCACGCATTGAGCAATATACTGATTAACAAGAAAGAGATCAGCAGAAGGACAAAAATAAATATATAAAAAGCATATATAGACCTATACTGTCATATGGAAGCGAGACGTGGAAGCTAACGAAGAGGGACAAAAGTAGAATACAGGCAATGGAAATGAAATATCTCAGAGAACTGGGAATTGAAGCTGTAGATAAGTATATAGAAAAGAAACAACTAAACTGGTGGGGTCATTTAATTAGGATGGACAAAAAGAATCAAACAAAACAGGTATGGGAAGCAAGAACTGAAAATAAAAGAAGAGGTAGACCAAGAAAAGAGTGGGACAACATAATAGAGGACATAATAATCAAGAAAGGAAAAACAGTCAAGCAAGCAAGAGAACTGGCGAAGAACAGAAAGGAGTGGAAAGAATTTACAAATGTATAAACAACAGTAATTGTAAACTATAATAATGTTAATAATGTTAATGTAATAGCCTACACCGAAAGATAAAAGGCAATTGATAATATATATATATATATATATATATATATATATATATATATATATATATATATATATATATATATATATATATATATATAAATTTTGTAATAATTTGGCAGCTATTATATATGTAAATTATTTATGTTCTTTTTAATTTTTGGATAGTTTTTGCCAGGACGACCGTTCATTACAAGTTTAATTAACGGTCGTCATGGCAAAAACTATCCAAAAAGTAAAAAGAACAAAAATAATTTATATATATATATATATATATATATATATATATAATAGCTGCCAAATTATTATAAAATTTGTTCACTTCAAATACAATATTGACAAATGTCAAACTTCTAGCGGCTACTACTATAACTTAGTCCATGCTTAATTTAAAGAAATAACTACTGGTACATTTAATTTCTTTATTCCAAAAACTCTTTAAACAAAAACCAAAAACACTTTTTTTGAACAGAGGGAGTATTGAAGATTTTATTTTGATATATTTAAGCATAACTTTTGTTCACCGTTAGTTGTTAATGTGTACATTTAACTAGTTTGTCTCAAACTTATTCCACTAATAGCCTTATTCGCCTGTTAAATGTCAAATGCTGGCCCTTATTGAGATAATTTAAACTAACTACATTCCCTAGATAATGTATTTATTGTTGCTATAACAACGATTACTTATGGGTTCAATAGATATTGATACATTTATGGAATTGAATTTGGTGAATACAGACGCCAATCTGGTATACATTCTAAAAGTTTATCGCGTGAACATGATTAGCTTGCTGGCTGTTTCTAATATTGGTTTAAGATAATGATGCGAATTTGAACTTAAATACTTGTATTGGTAATCATTGCCGAAAATATAATATAACATACACGATTTCTAAACGCAGCTTGCTGTTTGTTTCCAATATTGGTTTAAGATTATAATGCGAATTTGATCTTAAATACTTGTATTGGTAATCATTATCGAAAATATAGTTAGAATGTATGTGTTTATTCTCAAATCGGACAGAAGTTTATCCCAGCTGTAAAAAGTTTGTTGTTGCAGATATAGATTTAAATTTAAGAAAACGACGATAAACGTCAATTAAAATCTTCCTAAATCGCTTTAATTATATAATATATAAATTTACCTTCATTTGGCATAAACACAAACACTTGTGTGATATAGAGGTGTGTACCCTAATCCAGAGGTCAGCTACTTCGCCGGGGGAAGTCGGCGATGTAGCTGTCCTCTATCAAGCCAGGTCATGATCTGTGGGATTATTGTTCGGGTACAGTTTTCACCGGCCTCCAACGCGTCCCACTTTGACCTGCCATCTTCTCTGGCGGTTTTTGCGTTAATGCCCTGCTTGTACCTTTCCGTGTCCTCCAGAGTAAGCAGCTCGATCGGAGGGATAGCGGCAACCACAAGGGCATCCCTAGATACGGTCCGATACCCCCTAGCCACCCTGAGCGCACTCTTTCTCTGGACTCTCGCCAGGACGTCCCTGGTACTCACGTACTGCATACGGTGCCCCCAGATGGGAGCAGGAATCACTTTGATATCTCCGATAGTAATGATAGATAGATAGGTGATGTCTGCACCTCTCTGTCTGCCAATGAGTAGCATGAGTTTTCTCTTCAGCAACTAGTAGAACTAGAAAGTTGTCTGGAAGCCAGTGCCTTATGCCCTCCGGGAGCTTCCCGTAGCCACCAAGGCCACGTCGTCAGCGTACCCGATTAACTTCATGCCCTCCTGGAGGGGCATTCTCAAGATGTAATCATACATTAGGTTCCACAGGGTTGACGCTGGGGCCCGCGTCAACCCCTGTGGAACACCCTCCACTATTAATCTCCTGTCCGTCAAGTGGCTTCCTATCAATCTCATGGTGTCAGATGGGAGATCTATCGCTACACATATCTCTATGTAATATATATATATATATATATATATATATATATATATATATATATATATATATGGGGGAGTGACTATTGGGAGTGCCGCGATTAGGGCTAAAAGGAACCTCTTCTCTTTACATCGATATTTCGCTCTGACTCCAGAGCTTCATCAGGATTTACTAAAAAACCAGACGTTACAATTGTGTATAATAATATATTATATAAAAAAAAAGACCTTTATTGGCATTTCCCTCACTGCCTCTCCACATCACAAACCTCAACAAAAATATACAAAAATAAAAATAAAAATACAATATAAATAAAAGTACTACTCCGCCAAAAATTACAAATTACCCCCATCTATCGCCGCTCCGTTTGCCCTTGCCACTTTCCTCTCCCACGTCAGCCTCCTGCAGATTTTCACGCCTTCCCCATCCTCGCATAACCATTCATTCAGCTTTCTGCAGTCTCCCACCCACTCTGCTTTCACACCCTCACATTCTTCGCTAAGGTGCCACCACGTGTCGCTTCCCTTACTACACAGCGCACACGCGGTGTACCCTAGACCCATCCACACTTTCCTCCCTCTCTCGTCTGACCCACACCTCGCTCTTGCCATGCATACCTTGTCCTCCCTGCTCCACTCATCCCTGGCTAAGTAACTCGGGAGTCTCCCGCTCACTTGCCACTCTACGTAGCCAGGGTTGTAAGAGCTCTCATTCATTCTAGTCTGCCGTTCTTGCCACTCAATATCTCTCAATCTCTCTCTTACCCCAGTTCCTAGGCTTCCCATTTCTCTCAGCTTCTCCTCTACCCACACCTCAGACATACCCACTCTTTCATGCATCCTTCCTCTATCCTTTCTCCAACCACTCTCCGTCCTACTCTTACACCTGATCCATCCCTCCCGCACCAGTCTTTCCTCACCCAATTCCTGCAATCTTTCTTCAAACTTCACAACCCTTACACACGACTCCCACCACATACTCATACGATTCGTCTCCTGCAACAGCACTGCTCTCGGTGTCGACCTTTCGAGACCCAGCAGACTCTTCAGGAGCACACCTTGCTCTCTCTATCACATCCCACTCACGCAATCCCCACACTTCCACTCCATACAACAGAATAGGTTTTACACACGCATCCCAGATCTTGGACGCCATTACGAGGTTACCGCCCCACAACCTCTCCCATTTCCTTCTCGCTATTCCCCAAGCCATTCTCGCTTTCGCTTGCATACTTTCAACATGCACCCTAAATCCTCCTCCACTGTCAAACCAGAAACCCAAATATTTAATGACATTCACTCTCTCAATCATCCTTCCCTTCCATTTCAGCTCTTCCACTCTACCCCTTCTACCCCTATTCCTAAACATCATCCATTTAGTCTTCACCACATTCACTACTAGCCCTCTCCTATCCATGTACCTTCCCATTCTTTCCAACATCTCTTGCATCTCTTCCACTCTCTTGGCTACTAATACTATGTCATCCGCATATGCCAGACTCCACACCTTGGTTCTCCCCACCACGACCCCTCCAGCCTGTCCTCTCCTCAGCACCGCCTCCAACTCGCAACTGTGTATAGATTGAACAGGAGGGGGCTTAGCGGGCACCCTTGCCTTACACCCACATTCACCCTAAACTTCTCAGACACTTCTCCATTCACTCTCGATTTTGCCCACGTCTCTTTATATATACTTCTCACCCACTCCACACTTTCATCTTCCATCCCCAATCTATCCATACACTCCACGAGCTTTCCTCTAGGAACTGAATCATACGCCGCTTTCAATATATTATATACAGATAGATAATAAAAAGTTAATACAATTTTAAAGTTAATGTAATATAGTTAAAGTTATTGAAGTTAATTAAGTTAAGTTAATGTGCTGAGGGCTGCTCAAGTGAGCCACATAATACTTACAAGAATGAGTTTAAGGAACTTGCTAAAGCCTTCGACCTCAGCGGACACATAACCACATGGGTCAACAATAAATACATAGGTCGTTAAATAAAATTGGGTCGTACATGTCCCACAGTAGTGACACTTAACACTTAAACTAGACAGCACCTAAGTGGGGTCTAGTTTAAGTGTGGCTGCCCGGCACTATACGTGCTCTATACATATATCGTACGCATCACATCATAAACAGTTTCCCGCTATTCTGTAGCTCACTGTCACTTGTGTGTCTGGGTGTTAGCAATTTGGCTTTCTATTATTAGCCTGTTCTCCTCTATAAACTCCTCTAACTATGCTTTTATTACTGATGTCTACATTTCATAACTTGTATCCATCAGCGTTATGGCTCTGTAATTTGTGATTTCTTGAACACGGGAACAATTGTACCCTCTCTCCAGCTTTTCGGAAGTTATGCTCTCACTATCCATACGTTTTTTCGGTTTCTCGTGAGGTGCTTACCTAATTTTTCTCTTTCTTTCCACATTTTTGCGCATGGCATACGCGCTTTTTTTGTCTTTCCTTTTTTTCAAAGCCGAAATAGCCCCTAGTACTTCTTCCTCTTGGAACTGTAATGACTAAGGGTTCCACGTTTGGGTTGTCTCTACCCTATTATTTTTACATTCACCCTGGAATTGAACCCTCCATTTATTTATCGTAATTCTTTCTGCCAATACCTTCTTTTGCTTCTGTGCACTTTTCTCTCTCTCTCTCTCTCTCTCTATATATATATATATATATATATATATATATATATATATATATATATATATATATATATAAATATATATATATAGATCGAACTCGATCTTTAGACTGTATATCGGCCTATTCCCGCCGATCTTGCCCTACCTTGTTCATTTTGCAAGTTACTTTCCGTCGCTGCTTAGCTTCGTTAATTTTCTATATATCGTCTACTCCTTCTCTCCACTCTCTCATACACTTTCTTACCACTCTGCCACTCTGTACAAGATTGATTAAACCAACCGTCGCTGTCTTTGTTGCCATTTCTCTTTACTCTTTTTGTAAGAGCTGGTTTTACTACATCAAGCACCTGATGTGTGCTTTTCACACTACTCTAATCCATTTCCACTTTTGAAAAACTTTCTTTGCGAGGGCGTTCCATAAAAGCCCCGCTTTCTCTGCATCACCTCCATTAGTTATTTCAATTTCCACCGTAATTGGTCTATGATCCGACTCTAAATTGTCTCCGACTTTTAACCCTTTTATTTTGCTTGACGCCCTTTCACTTACAATCGCTAGATCAATCACTGGCGTGCTCCTTCCTGAGGTATATGTCAACTCTCCCTCTCTATCACCCTCTACTCCACCATTGAGGATACCAACATTGCCCATTCCTTGTCGTTGCATCATTTTTCTCCCTTCCCCTCATACCACTTTGTGATCTTCTCCTCTCTGCATCTCCGGTTTCTTGATTAACATAACCCCCTTCCTCTGATATTCGTTCCGATCGCCCCTTATGAGTATATTAATTTCATCCTGATGCTGAATATACTCTCCACCTCTTCTATACCTTCACCTATCACACTATTATTGTAGACAGTCGCAATGACCCATTCCTCCTTACCTGATTGCAACCATGTATTCCTTACTTTTCGTAACCACCTAACCTACACTGATGTTCGTGTAATTTTTTTCCTGATTCTTATAATAATTCCTCCTTTTGCTAGCCCTTAATATTGTCTCTCGTCGCTTCCTGGAAAATAATTCAAAATCTGTTGGCAGCCTTGATTTACATGTTTCCCAGGCCATACTCTCTAGCTAGGTCTTTTGTAGTCCCACCATGTCATGCCGTTTTAGGGCGCTTTGCGTCATTCTATGTTTACTTTAAACCTGCCACATTCCAGAAGCTTCCAATTGTATTCTCATTTTCTAGTATCCCACATACACTGCTTTTCTGACGATCTTCTACTGTTTAGCAACCGCCCTGAGCTTCCTCTGTGTCTCTCGCTCGGTTCTTTAGGCGCCGCTCTGCTTAGCATCATTCTTCGCTTCTTCCTTAGATCTTTTAGCTTTACAAGTAGTGGCATTGCCTGACCTTTTTGCCCAAACAATATATTTCCAAGATATTTACTCCAACTTTACTATTACTAACCCTCTTATATATTCTCTTCCTCGATCTCGCTGTCTTCTATCTCAGCAGTCATGGATCTTACGTATCTTGCAATGAAATGAAATGCACAGGAAATTTCTGGCGTGAAACAACACGCGGAGTGGCACGAGTGCCATAGTTTGCCGACCGCTGCTCTATCCCATTTGCTATGAGATATTTGTTTCTTTCCTTCCTGAGCTTCTGTTCATCAGTACTTTCAGTTCTGTATATCTCTCTAGATTTTGTTTATCTACCTACCATAGTTCGCTTTATTCCTCATATTCTGTGTAGCTATTTCTATTTGCTCCTCCAGCTCTGCACATCCTGTTCGCTTTAATTATAAATTGCATATATTACGATGTTAGAAACTTATTTCTCTTTTTGGTCTGTATTCTAACAGATCAATTTAGCTCTAACTAAATTAGTTCATAAACATGTAGGTTAACAAAAGTATTTATAGGACTGATATGAAGTTATTGGAATTATCGGAATTGCATAACGGTATTTAGAAGCGATGCACTCTCAAGATAACATTAAAATACAGATAACAATATAAAAAATGTAATGCAAAAATGATTTAATAAGGCTTGTAATACATATTGTTATTGAAAGCATTTTAAGACAACTTTTGTTTGTAAAGCAGAGCCCCTACAACACCCACGAGCCACAAGCAGAATTAAGGGCCCTCAGGTATCGGGGAATTAGTTGATAGGACCTCAAAAACGATAAATCTGCTCTGCTGTAATTTTCTATAATTAACTAATTCACTCTTATGAATCAACTAGTCGTACGCACCACTATTTGGCAAGCTGTGTGTAAATTTCTCTAACAAGTCTCTAAATAAAATACGCGGCCACCACCTCCTAGCCGCCTCCATCCTAGAAATAACACACGCGCTCCTCGTTTCAATAACAATCACCAGTCCGCACCGAAAACTCGGCCCGTTCCGTGCGATTAGTTTTAAATGTCATCGCCGCCGCCCCTTCGCCATCGCAATGCAGGCCCTCAAGCACCGGGTGTGCTCGCATTTACGTAAGTTGTGCGGGGTGGGTTGAATTAGGTCCCTCTGCCGCCCCCGCGCGAATATATTGAGAGGATTAGTGCGCGGTGGTTTATTTGATAGCATTTGTAAAGGCACGAGTGGTTTCAATGGAATGGAAATTGGATGGAGACGACTCACAATGAGGAATTTAATTTGGATTAGTGGTTTTGTGTGTTTAAAGTGTTTTTCATTCGTGAATGTTAGAATAATTTACTCGATTGAATTTAATTAAACATGGTTATTCATTAAAAAAACGTACATTTTTACAATTCTTTAGCTTTAAAATTTTATGAATATATTTACAACCTCTCCATGGATGTTTTTTTTTAAATTAATACATTAATTTAATAATTTAATTAATTGAATTTAAATTAACCAAAATTACGTTATTGTTAATTTTTATGCAATTTACTAAGAAAGTTTGAATTTCGCATGTATACAATTTTTATACGTACCTTCAACATACTATGACTATTTTTAAATCCCCCAATTGATGTTTTTTATATAAATTAACACATCAATTACTAATATTATAATACGTATTCAAATATTTAATAATAAAAAATTACGTTGATCCTAGTTTTCTCCGAATTTACTATGTTCGAGTTTCACAATTATCAATTATTAAACCTACCTTTAAAATTCCATGATTATTTTTATTTCATGAATATTTAAAAGGATGTATTTATGTATTATCAAAAATTTGATAATCTAAAATGACGATGTTGTTAAGTCCTGGTTTCCTAGCAAGCGGTGTCGATAAAAACGGCCCTTGTTGACGTCATTTACACATTACAAGATACGTTTTAAGTACATGTAATTGAATAACTCACCAGATTCCAGTGTAATTCATGACATTTTCCCAATACTTTGAAGTATGCCGCTCTCTGTATTACCAGATTTATATAAATATACGTAAAAGGAATGTCTGACGTCAAAATGACGTGAAATACGGCCGCTTTTGTCGACACCGCTTCCTAGGAAATCAAGGCCTTAGTGAAAAAGTGAAGAGAATGCATAAACGTATACACTACGTACACCGATGAAAGACAAAATGAGTGGAATTTGTTTTAAGAACAATAGAAAGGAAGTATAAATTTTAAATTAAAATATTGATAGCAAATAGCGAGAATTTGCTACCTTCATTCTAATTTCATTTTGTCTTCTCTCAGTGTACGTTTATGTATTCTCTTCACTTTTTTACCTTTCTTACTTTTAATAGACTTCCCTTCTGTAATTCACATCACTATCATATACACTACTAAAAAATTAATTAGCATATTAGTTTATTATGGTATATAATTAGTTGTAACAGCAATTTTTACATTTTTTTAATTACAATATCATGATTATTTTTTGTTCAACGAGATATTCTTATTAATTTTTAGACTCCCACAAGATGCCGAACAAGTTGAAACCACGCACCAAGAAGCGCGAAGTGCAAGACCCAATTGTCGGCTCCATCGCGGAGGAGCTAGAAGTGCCGTTAGCGTCCGAGGTGGTCTTCCGCAAGTCGTGGCAGATTAGGAAGTTCAACAAAACAATTGCCAAACGCGATACGGTCGATAGCCCGGCGTTCAGGTGCAGCGTGAACGGCATGACCACGTTTTGGAACTTGTCCATCCGATTTTGGAAAGGTATGCGCCTGCTACGCTCGTTGCGGTATGATTTGTGATCTTTCTGTTTACCAAACGAAACATGCATATTTTGCTATTCCTGTAGATACAGTGTACATCAAACAGTTTGGTTTAAAGATTTTTATGAAATATTTGTTTATTTAGTGTTTATGATAATATATTTCTTCCTAATAAGGTCCTCATGGTAAAAAGGTAACCAACCCTGTGGTAGTGTGTCTCAATTTGACGGGCTGCGAGACGGAGGAAACTGGTCAAGCCCGTGTGCGTTTTCAATTTGGCGTATGGGATGCCCAAATTAAGCACTGGGAGTGTTGCCCGATCTCCAACGTGATCATCAATCTGCAGAACACGCAGGAGCTGCTCTCCGTGGGCTACAAGACTCTTGGGATACTGGACCGGCACGTGGATAACGGTGAGCAGTAAGAAACTCAACTGTGAGCGCACTGAGCAAATGATTAGATTTTGCGCTGCAGCCAAGGACGTGAGCATCATCGTCAAGATACAGATTGTGCAGACGGAGGAGGAGCGGCACAGTCTATCGCAGGATCTAGCACGTGTATTGCAGAAGACGGGGGAGGAGTATGTGGACACGTTGGTGACGTGCAGTCCGGATCAGGATGTGGAAACAGAGGAGGAGGTGCAAAAGGTGGACGAACCGAAAAAGGAGACTGTTGTTCGGGTTAATAGTCTGATTGTTAAGGCGAGGAGTCCCATGCTTGCAGTGATGATGGTACCGTTTAAGGATGAAAGCATGGCGGTAAGATTTTTATGTAAAATTTGCTTTTATTAGCTTCAATTTATTATGTAACTGCTTTATAATTATTATCGCTTGTGAGACTAATGATCCAATTAGATTAAAAAGGTGAATTACATTGTACTAGATTCGTCAAGAAACTTAAAAAACGTTTAGAGGCAGCTCCAGGTGACATATGAACCGTGTAAATTCTGGCTGACCAGGCCAGTGGATTGGTGACAGCACTGACAAGACAAAAAATTTAAATAGAATCAGATTTATTTCAACGAAACTTCTATGATATTTGAAATTAGGCACTTGTATTTGACTAATGCATATGTCTTTTATTCAAGACGTGTTTGATCATAGTACGGACTGAATATAGCACATGAATAGAAACTAGAAACTTGTTCAAGTTTCTTGATTAGTCTAGTACAAGATAATAGTCAAGCCGAAGCGTTGATTGAATACTAGTGAACTGCTTCACATTGATTGATGTGAAGAAGTTCTCTACTCGGGTTGGTGTTAATCCGGTTTACCATCGGATGTTAAAATTTTACTAAAATACTTTTTAAAAGGACAATTAAGATACAAAAGATTATTATTTTATCGTGACCCGTTAAAAGAGCCCGCGACAAAATAGCCTCTCGACAAAATAGCGCGCGGCAGAATAGCCCACGACAAAATTGCCCGCGACAAAATAGCCCACGACAAAATAGCCCCGCGACAAAATAGCCCGCGACAAAACAGCCCCGCGACAAAATATCCCGCGACAAAACAGCCCGCGACAAAATAGCCACCCGACAAAATAGCGCCTGTTATTGATAGATGATACAGGAAATTTATTCGTTACATATTACATTTATTGTAATTTCTTACACATAGTTGATTTATAATTTACTTTCATTGAACTTTAATCATCCATTCAGCTGAGGTTAGTAGATTAGGTTGGCGCCAGGATAGAATTTATTAAGACCTTTATATAAAACACATATCATTTAATAAGATGAATGTTTATTATTATGTTTTTAGTGAATTCATCATTTACTTTCATTAAAATTTACTGATCCACTCAGCTGAGATTAAGTAGGTTGTGTTGTGTTTTATATATATTATTTGGCATAACCATTACAGAAAAACTTTATAATGTATAACATAATCTGGAATACAACTTAAACGTAACCCTCCTCCCTTTCACTATACCTTCCCTACTCTCACCCACTTCCTGTGCCACGTCAGCCTTTTAGAAAGTCCACGCCTTGCCCATCCTCCCTTAACCATTCACTCGCCTTTCCCATCCTCCCTTAACCATTCAGTCGCCTTTCTGAAAACCCTACCCTGCTAACTCTTCTTTTACTCCCTCGCATTCGTTGGCGAGGTGCTACCACGTGTGACTCACCCCATGCACATTATGTCCTCTTGGCTCCACGCTCGTCTCTTTACGTAGTTCGTGGCTTACCCCACACTTGACATGCCACATAACTAGGGCTGAACAAGCTCCCAGTCACTCTCACCTGCCTTTGAGCTTTTCATCTACCCAAACCTCAGGCATTTCCACTCTTTCATACATCCTGCCTATGTCCTTTATCAAACCGCCCTCTCTTCTACTCCTACACCTCATCCACACCTCCTTTTTTGAGATTGAGATGGCGAACCTGACGCCCGGAGGACCCTGCTGGCACGCTCCCACGGAGAGTGCTGGATTCCTATCCATCTAGGGCCGACCTACCATTCATAACTTCAACCCCGGCGTTAGGCGTTTCTTCAGTGACGAAAATGGTCTGTTTTGTTTTACTTACGGATTTAGATCTGTCTCCTGCATTGTCCTTTCGTACTTCTCCAGGGGGCTGTTATTACCCTCTCTGCGAACGCTTCTGCAAGCTCTTGTATCTTGCTGGTCCACCTCTCGCAGGTCTGCAGCATGTGTGCCGCGTCGTCATCGGCACCGCTCTCACAGTGGTAACACACCCCGCTGGTAGACTTCTCGTTTCGAAACAGGTAGAGCTGGAAACACCCGTGCCCTGTAAGTAGCTGGGTGACCCAGTGGTCGATCTCACCGGTGTGTCCAGTTGGTTCATTACCGGACATTCGGGAAGAACCGCATCGTCCACTGCCACCTTCTTTGCCACTCATTCACGTTCGTGTCTCTGGCCTGCTCACCTGCGTCCTCGGCCGGGTTTCCTTCTCGCCTTAAGTTGTGTATCGTCATCCTTTCAGTTGCCTGTTGGTCAGCTGGAATGACCGAGGCAATGACTAGGAGACCGTCCTGTACGAGCAACTAATCCTTAGCGCACCAGTCCGGAGGGCCGAACGCAGTCCCTGCATGTTGCGTTGTAAGCATGCTGCTCATTTGGAACAGCAGAGCACCGCGGATAGTAGCTGGGCACGGGATATTGATGTTGCCAGTAGTGTCCTCTGAGCCTCCTTGGGGCCGCCGATGTTTGGTAGCATCCTTGCTACCGCGGATTCTGTTCTAGCTGCCTTCTGTGAGGCATGAAGAATGTAGGCCGTATGGTGGACGTTGGGCTCCAGCAAGGTTTCCAGGTAACTAATTGTGCGTTTGCGATTGTTTCGCCCAGGAGGAGGATGGTCCTGCATTTGTCCACATCGGCCCTTTTGGTGGACTGCAGTGTAGCCTCTGTCTTATGTGCGGCGATCTCCAATCCGTTGTACCGCATCTATCATGCAACTTGGTTAACCCCCAGTTGCACTCTTCAGTGCCTCTACGTCCCGCTCGCTTATGACGAGTGCAAGGTTGTCGGCAAACACCACTGTCTCGATTCCTGGTGGGAGGTTCAGTCTCAGGGCCAAGTCGTACACAGAGTTCCAGAGCAGGGATTCTAGGACTGAACCTTGTGGGACTCCTCTCGTCATATGGTGCCTGACGACGGTACCGTCCGATGCCTGTGCGATATCCTCCTAGAGCTAAAGTAGCCCCTTAGTAGGCGTAGCAGCGCCTCGATGATTCTCCCTTACGGGAAGGAGTTGAAGACATTGCTGACGTCTAAAGTGACTATCAGACAATGCCTTCGCTTCCTCCGTGGTCCGCTATTAGCATCGTCTACTAGTCCTCTGACAGCCAGTATGGCGTCGACGGTCGATTGCCCCTTGCGGCAGCCTTACTAGGATAGTGGCAGTTCGTCCGCTTCTTCTATCACCTCTTCCAGCCAGTCGCTCTAGGATTTTGGCTACGCCTTTCACATCCTCCCTTAACCATTCACTCGCCTTTCTGCAAACCCTACCCTGCTAACTACGCTTTCACTACCTCACATTCGTTGACCAGGTGCTACCACGTGTGACTCCCCCACTACACAGTACACAGGCGGTGTATGCTTGCCTCATCCATACTTTCCTTCCTTCCTCTCTTCCAAACCGCATCTGGCTCTTGCCATACACATTCCCACTCTCACATACATCCAGCTTCTATCATTTCTCCAATCGCTATCCGCCCTACTACTACATCTTATCCACACCTCCCTTTTTGGCTTGAAGTGGAGAATCTTCATAGGTGCCCGGGAAGCCTTGCTGGCATTATCTCCCGGGAAGTGCTGGATCCCGGCCTATCTATCACGTCCTCCAGCCAGTTCGCCGCCAGCCGCTCTAGGATGTTGGCCATGCCGTCTAACAGGCATATTGGCCTTTTCGGGATGAGCACTAATTTGGCTTCCATCTGGTGGAAATGTGCCCTCCGGCAGGCACTGGTTGAATGTATTTTTTGCGTTCAGGCTTATGGTAGCGGCCGCTGCCTTTAGCGCCTCATTCGGCAGGCCGTCAGGTCCCGGCGCCTTCCTGTTCGGTAGGTTTCATAGGGTCTTAAGCACCTCCTCCTCGCTCCATTGTCTGTGTTCGTCTGGGTTGAGGTCTTCCCGCAAAGACCTCGTAATTTTCAAAATTCGTTAGAATTATTAAATTCTTCATTACATCTTCTACTAATTTATAGTAAAGCTTCTCATAGCCCCGAGAGCTTCGGCACTCACACTCGTTTCCCGTTCTTTAATCCATTTTGAGAAGATCTATCTCTTCCTTATTTTTCTTAGTTCTTGGTGTGGTTTTGATATTTACTGTTTCCCTCCATTCTTTCCTGTTTTGTACAAAAGGACAAAAAAAGAATCTCTCTAGTTTTGGATCCCTAGCATTTTTTTTGTCCGGTTCTACATAATCTGACTCACAAAGGAGTGTGTGATATCTTATCTTTTGTTTTCTTCATTCCCATCTTGTTTCTTGTAATGTAATTATTTTCATTTTGTATTTTTCCATTTCGTTTACCATTTATTTTGCTGTTGCAATTTTCGTCATCGCTCTTATGCTCTTTATGTTTCAAATTTCCTTGTTTGTAGTTTTCTTCTTATTTTTGTTGTGTTTTTTTTTATTGTCTTTTTCGTTTGTTGTTTTGTGGTAGTTGAATCTTGTATAACTTTCTATCTAGTTTTTAGTTATGAAGTAGTCCCAAGTATAAAGGGGATGCAAGTAGTTAGTTGGCTGGAGGGTAGCATAGCTACATACATTTAGGCCTCAAAACGGGCCCATTGTGAAACCTTTTTTTTGGATAGTTCTGGATGGAAGGGGATGCAAAGTTGAGTTTGTATCAATCTGAGTTATAGAGCGCAAAAGTTATGGGGTGCGATACCAGACACCACTCGTTCCAAATGTATTCGCTCCATAAAATGCAAACTATGTGAGTTCGTAATATGATAAATGTTACGTTTACTACCCTTAAAAACAATAATAAACCGGCGTTCTATGATTGTAAGGACGAACTCAAATTGTGAATCGTCTGTACATATATTGCGGAGCGACTTTGACATTTACGAATACGTTCTGTAACTCAGATTTATTGATACTCAACTTTGTATCCTCTTTATAGTTAGAACAAATCGACCAACAATCTCATAGCAAAACATAGATAAAAACCAGATCCCTGGTAGCTGTATTGACCAACATCCTAACTGGCCACTGCCGGCTAAACAAACACCTACACACGATGGGTCTGGAGAACAGTCCGTTATGTAGACGGTGCAATGAAGAACTAGAAACAGCAAAGCATGTAATATGCTTTTGCCCAGCTCTAGTAAATACTAGGCATCTAATACTAGGAGAGTGCTGGCCTAATATGGCCAGCATTGGCGACTCCTCGCCCGCCAGAGTTTTGCAGCTCGCAGGGAGGTTTTACAATGGGCCCATTTTGTATCTGTAGCTATGCTACTCTCCAGCCAACTATCCAGAACTATCCAGATCTCTGGTAGCTGACTAAATTATTAACCACTGCCTTTTCATTCAATCTTTAATATTAAAAGACTAATCTGTTGTACCATGAACGAATTCCTTATAGACTATCAAATACAAATTGGAGCTAAAAGAGCGCTACACCCTGGTCAAAGAGCTCTTCCGATATATGTACACCGAGAAAGTGGAAAACATTGAGGCCCTTTCCAATCGGTTACTGCCCGTGGCTGTAAAATTCTGCATACCCGGTTTGCAGACGTTATGTGAACGTGCGTTATTGGAAACAATCACGCCTTCCAACGTAGCCAACATCTTACTGCTCGCCGACCAGTGCAAATGCGAGAATTTGCGTAAGGCTGTATTACACTACTGCGAGGATTCGGAGGCTATCAAGGATAGCGTAGTTATAGGCAAGTGTGACTGAGTTTCTGAAGTATAGTGCGATTGAAAGAGGTAGACATGAACGTCAAGGTGTTAAAAACTATTAGTAGGTGCTTTCGTTTAGCGTTATTAGTCGCTCCCTATATTACGTGTTCGAGCAACTTGATACAGAACCAAAATCGAACATGCTAGAATATGTCCAAACAATGTATATTTATTAATTTGTATATGATTACGTATCACAGTTTTTGATAAAATCTCAATACAAATTCACCATACACGTCATGAGAAAACGTGATCCCATCCGTAACCACATAAGGAACAGGTAAGATTATGTTTATACTTTTCTTATGACGTGTATTGTGATTTTAGCAAAGACTGTGAAACATAATCACATATAGGTTAATAAATGCACATTATTGTAAATTGTGAAACTTATTTTGAAAGAATTTATCTACAATTCTTAGTTATGGACAATAGAAAGGAAATAAACGTCAGAGCCAACAACAAAGTATTTTGTTCATATCGAATACAAAAATTGTATACTATCACGTTGCATAGTATTCAATTAAAAGCTCGAAACAATTTCACAGTATCTGTTTAGCGGGCCTATTCAGAACACTATCCACTACAACATTACAATGAAAATTGTACACCTACTTACAAAAAAATTACGTAAATAGCGACCGCCATCGAGGAAACCAAGGGTGCGATTCCTGACATCATTCGTTCGCAACGTATTCGTTTAACTGTTAAATTCGCTCCGCAAAATACGGGTTTGAAAGGCTAGTAAACCAAAATACCATAATTTTACGAGCTCATATCGTGAATTGTACGCATTTTGAGAAGCGAATTTGACAGTTAAACGAATACGTTGTGATCGAAAAGGTGTAAGGAATCGCACCTGGGGTGCGGATCTGTCGTTCTGAACATGAAGAGCAATTATCAGTTCACGGTGTCTGAAGGTGTTTTGAATAAGCTCGTAGATCTATTTAATCACTTTTAGTAACTTTAAACACCTCGACATGCAACGCTTCCTATTTCAATCGAACTATACAATTAATTTGATGTGTAATTAATTCTGACAAACATATTTGCCTTTTATTTAATTAACTATATGAAATTAAAATGCAGGTAAAACTCTGGCATGGCGTGTGATGGAAATGGTGAATCCAGATTTGTTTCTGGAGGCGTGCGAGAGCATAGGAAGTTCATCGAGTAACCTCGACAGTCCCTCAACTCCCGGATCGTACAGCGACTTTTAAAATTTCTTCTAACTCAACTATTTTAAACCATATCACCACTGCTTATTTTTTTATAATTCACGAAGCTTATTTTGTGCGCGCTCAACGTATATAGTATTTATTCCATGTTTCTAAATAAATAATACCAATAACTCAGCTTGATGTCCTTACGGGTTTTCGGAGATGCAGCAGCATGGAGCAAGGGTGTGTTAAAAATTATTAGATATTTAAAGAAACAGATTTTCAGATTTAAAATACCGTTTATAAGTATTTCATAATTACTATTTTTAAAATGAGCTATGCCTTGGCTCTAATACCCCTAGTAGGAATGGGGTGTTTGCTATGATAGTTCAAGAATACTATAACCATGGTAAGTTCTACGGGCTTATTCAGAACACAGTTCGTTACTCTGAAACAGTGAAAAACTTCTACGTTTTAGGGCTATCAGCCGTGAGGCTTTTCCGCCGGCTAAGGGAGAAGCTAATAGGAGTTTAATCACCCGGTATTTACCTTAATTTCACAGGAAACCTCTCAAAAACTATGAAAGGTGATTCACGAAAATTCTCTCTCCTCTGGGGATAGAACTCAGGCTCCCCAATGCTCAGTACGAGACTGACGATGCCTCTATTCCAGTTTTTGAATATGTCCCGATTCAAGGTATTTTGCAAGGTTTACAAATCATGGACTATTTTCACCTAAAGTTAAACTAGATAGAGTTACATGAGATAATAGCCACATACAATATGTGTTTTGAAAATATGTAGGACTTTGTCCAAAAACGTAAATGAAACATTTATCACAAATGGACGACGAACGGATAGACATTTTCTAAGATTAAAACGATCAGAGGATCTAATCAGGAACGCCCCAACTAGAGGCGCTTTCGTTTACCATGGTTTAGCATTGCTAGTCGCCCCCGGGGCGTGCAGTATCGCTCAGGTCTTGTGGTAGTGCGCCGCCGGTTGTAGGGCCGAGGTAGAATTGTACGCATCGAATGCGGCAAATAGAACAAGAGACAATAAGCCCGTACCAGCCCAGAGTGATAAACGAAAACGGCATAGGTGTGCAAGTTGTCCGACTTAACACGATAAACAAGTTTCGGACGCACTCGGCCCCCTGCGTTCATTTGTTTTAACATCAATATAACATTATAATTTGTTTATTGTTATCAAACTATAAGGAATGATGCAAGATATTTGTAGTTGATGTCAACGGGTCTTTTTGTACATTCACAGTTGTTTTTATTAGATATTACATATAGGGCGCTAAACTTAATTTACATCAGGGCGCCAGTTACCCAACTGATGCTATGAGACTGAAATATTGGCGGTTATTTAAGGGTAAGTCATATAATATTAATGCGTTATTGTGTATGTAGTTATTTTAATATTATTTTGAAATGAAACATTTTGTAAAACAAACAAAAAACAACGAGGTGCACAGAACAGAAAAAGAACGGCATTACAAAAGGAAATGGAAAAACATTTGTCCCGATCACTTATCGTATTTTTAGTAGATACAGACAAAAAATGGAAAAGACCGAGGATTTAATAGTCTTTAGAAAATACAGAAGAACATTATCTATATGTCATCATGAAATATTGTTGATCTAACAGACACGGTAAACAATAATCTTTGTGAAAATTTCAACCCGAAAGATCCAGGTACGTGACCCCGAATATTAACCATAAAACAAAGACTATTTAATCGAAAATCCCTCTTCTCAAATAAAGACATAAATGTATCAATGAAACCGTGAAGTGTTGATAAAGGATCCGAATAGAAACAACAAACAAAACATTTAGGCTGTCAAATTTACGAGGGTTTGTTAGAAATATCAAAAGATAGAACACGTGATATTGATACAAGATTTCAAGCAAACACTTGTTGCAAAGTCCATACTTCAAAAATAGTACAACTAACCCCCTAGGATGAAAGTTAAACGACATCTGGCGGCACCACATCAATTAGCAATATAGCTTAAATATGTTCCATACTTCAACGTAAACGAAGCACTTCAACGTTTGAAAATTCTAACATATGATTTAATACAATGTAGAACCGACGAATTCTTTGAATATGTTATTAATTCTGCTTGAGATTGCAGGAGTTCTCGATATTGAACTAGTTTTCACCGATAATTTACGACAAAGAAGAAAAACTCTTTCATATGAATCTATAGACGATACTAAACCACATTTTAAAACAAACTTTTTGTTTACAATACACAACAATAATGTCTTTGAATGAGCGATTTAAAATATTAGAGCAACATAATGATTCATTTCATGTAATTCCTAAAATAACTGCGCTAAAAGATTGGGATGCCAATCAAATTTTAAAATACTGTAAAGGTTTACAATTGTCACTCACTCATGGGTGACTATAGCGATGTCGATAGTATCTCACTTTAAGAAATAAAATCTATAAAATGGTCTTTAATTTGATTTATAAAAATAAGATACTTCATACATTTTCAAATATTTCAGTCGCTTTAAGGATACATTTAACATTAACTGTTATCATTGCTTCAGGAGAGAAGAGCGTTTCAAAACTAAAAAGAATAAACAATTTGATCGTATGAAATTGTTCATTCTTTTTATAGTGCCAAGAGAGGGGGTCTAATTTATATTTGATTTCAATATAACACGCAATTTTGGATGAAATAAGCAATATAATTGAGAAATTTTTCAGCTTGACACAGGAAACGTTTCCTTTATATAACCATTGCCAACTGCATCAATGACAGCTTTGCTCTCATATGAGAGCGAAGCTGTCATTGATGCAGTTGGCAATGATATAACTCATAAAATTAATAAAAAAAATAGTATTATAGTGTATCTTAAACCCTATTCTATTTCCAAAAAAAAATAATATTGTTACGTACACACAACAAATCAGAATATTGTAATAATAGTATTGTGAAGTAATAAATCTAATATAAAGAAAATCTCGTATCTAAAAAAAAAACTATCTTTATTGGGCTATCAGCCGTGAGGTTTTTCCCCCGGTCAAGTGAGAAGCTCAGAGGAGTTTAATCAATTACCTTTGCTTCACAGAAAACCTCTGAAAGAAAAACTTTGAAAAGTGATTAGCGAAAATTCGCTCCCCGCTGGGGATCGACCTCAGGCTCCCCAATGCTCAGTACGAGGCGGAGGACGCCTCTAACCACTCGGTTATTGAGCTGGGTTCTCGTATCTATTATCTTCCTGTTTAAATTTTTTTTCTGAAATATTAAGAGGGTCGCCTTAAAAGATTTTTCACAAGGGCACCTTGCTTGTCAGCGACGGCCCTGGATCTAATAAAGAGGATTTATGATACTAGATACATATTTCGCATAATGAAGTAAAAATGTGTTAATTATTAAATCCACGGTGCGATTACTGACATCTATCGTTTGGAATGTATATCGGTCAACAGAGTCAGTCACAAATTTTTACAATTACATCGGAGCACTATCCGTATGTAATTGTAAAATATAAAGTAGACGTATTGGAGGCCCAAACATGTGCAACTAATGTAGACACAAAACTTAGGAACTACAAACGATTATTGAGAAAGCAACAACAACGAGGAATATCAAGGATACTGGGGATAATCGGGAATACAAGAATGAAGAAAACTAAAAGTAAAAAAAGAGCAATAAAAACGGAATCTGAATTTTGGAAAATCTAAAAAGCCAACAAACAATGAAGCAGAAAACAATTATCAAATACCAATGGGAATATATATATATATATATATATATATATATATATATATATATATATATATGTATCACATATCTTGATGTTTTAATACTAATAACAATTAGTTCAGGTTCTTGGTCCGGTAACTCCAGGACGTGCTCTTTGGAGGATATTATTAGATACACAATAAATAATAAGTCCTTCGCCACAATCAACTAACACATTTTAATAACAACTGAGTAACTAACTTAAAGCACTGATTATACAATAACTAATAATTATCTTGAGAAAGCAGTCCCGGCCAACGCCAACGCTCGGTCAATACCGACGAGCTATGTCAACTGATTCTATTTTCTGCTTCATTAGTCGTTGGCTTTTTAGATATTTCCAAAATTCAGAATCCGTTTTTATTGCTTTAATTGTTCTTCTTGGTTATTTCTCAATTTATATTTTTTTCTGCTATTCTACTTTTACTTATATTTTATTTTTTGTCTGCTTGTATTCCCCTATCAGTCCTCTCGCTCCTCTGCAGTTTTTTTAATGCCTTTTTTGCTTATACTTTCAGTTTTCTTCATTCATTCATTCATTCTTGTACGCCCGATTATCTCCAGTATCCTTGATATTCCTTGTTGTTGCTTTATATATATATATATATATATATATATATATATCTATATATATATATATATATATATATATAAGAGACCTTTATTTGGCATATCAGCCCAACCCTTCCCTTTTACACACATTCCAGCCGAAAAAACAGTACTTTCACAGAAAGAAATAAAAAAAGACACACAAAAAAAATACAAATTACCATAAAATACATATTTCTATCCACTAAAATAAACCCCCTCTGCCCTCGCCAATTTCCTTTCCCACGTCAGCCTCCTGCAGATTTTCACGACTTTCACATCCTCTCCTAACTATTCGTTCAGCTTTCTGCACTCTCCAACCCACTCCTCTTTCACTCCCTCACATTCTTTGCTAAGGTGCCACCACGTGTCACTCCCCTTCCTACACAGCGCACACGCGGTGTACCCCAGCCCCATCCACACTTTTCTTCCTCGCTCTTCTGAACCACACCTCGCTCTTGCCATGCATACTTTGTCCTCTCTGCTCTACTCTTCCCTAGCTAAGTAGCTCGGGAGTTTCCCCTGCACTTGCCACTCTACGTAGCCAGGGTTGTATGAGCTCTCAGCCATTCTCACTTGCCTTTCTTGCCACTCAATATCCCTCAATCTCTCCCTTATCTCAGTTCCTAGGCTACCCCTTTCTCTCAGCTTCTCCTCTACCCACACCTCAGACATACCCACTCTTTCATACATCCTTTCTCTATCCTTCCTCCATCTACTCTCTGTTCTACTCTTACGCCTCATCCATACCTCCCGTACCAGTCTTTTCTCGCTCAAATCCTGCAATATTTCCTCAAACTTCACAACCCTCACACAAGACTCCCACCACATACTCATACGACTTGTCTCCTGCAACAGCACTGCCCTCGGTGTCGACCTTTCGAGCCCTAGCAGATTCTTCAGAAACCAACCTTACTCCCTTGCTATTACCTCCCATTGACGCAATCCCCACACTTCCACTCCATACAACAATATAGGTTTTACACACGCATCCCAGATCTTGCACGAGGTTACCACCCCACAAACTCCCCCATTTTCGGCACGCAATCCCCCAAGCCATTCTTGCTTTCGCCTGCATACACTCCACATGCATCCTAAGCCCTCCTCCACAGTCAAACCAAAAGCCCAAATATTTAAAGCCATTCACTCTCTCAATCAGCCATTCTTTTCATTTCAGCCCTTCGTCCTTACCCCTCCTGCCCCTATTGCTAAACAACATCCATTTGGTCTTTTCCACATTCACCACTAGCCCCCTCTTATCCAGGTACCTACCCATTGTATCCAACATCTCTTCCACTCTCTTGGCCACCAGAACCACGTCATCTGCATACGCCAACATCCACACTTTGGATCTACCCACCACGACCCCTCTTGCCTGTCCTCTCCTCAGCACCTCTCCCAACTCGCTCGTCTACAGATTAAACAGGAGCGGGCTCAGCGGGCACCCCTGCCTTACTCCCACATTCACCCTAAGTTTCTTAGATATTTCTCCATTCACTCTTGCTTTCGCCCATGACTCTTTATCCCTCTTCCATACCCAATCTATCCATACATTCCACCAGTTTCCCCCTAGGAACCCACCCTGGCATTCCGACAGCAGCCCTTTTTGTTCCACTTCCATCTCCACTATCCATTCTATTTTTCACCATAGTCATCATCAATTTATAACCGGCACTCATAATGGTGATCCCCCTATAGTTTTTTACGTCCGAGGCCTCTCCTTCTTTGTGCACCGGGGCCACCACCCCCACACGCCACTTTTCCGGCACTTCCTCCTCTCCACTCCACACCTTGTTTATACTCTGCCGCACCTTCTCCCTTTCTTCCTCCGGTAGCTTTTTAAAAGCCTCTGCCTTCGGCCCATCTTCCGCCGCTACCTTTCCTAGTTTTAACTGTGCCAGGGCCACGTCCACCTCTTTCCGCGAAAACGCCTCCCTTCGTACCACCTGTCTCGCACTCGAACTGCCCAGCTCCAAGTCAGACCCCGCCATCTGTTTACAACTCTTCTCCCACTTTGCTAGCTCTATGTTCACTTTGCCCTGATTCACCCTTCCCTTTAAGATCTCCCACATCCGTTTCTCTACCACACACTCCTTCCACTTCTTTTCCACTTTCTGCAACTCCTCTATTTTTTTCCTCTCGCGCGTACTCTCGAACTCCCTTTTCGCCTGATTAACCCTTTCGACTGCACATCTGCCGTACCTCCAATTCGCCATTTCCTTCCGCCACCTCGTCTTATTTATCGGACACTCCTCGTCGAACCAACCTTCCCTCTGGCGTCCACTCTTCTTCCTCACCACTAAAGCAGCCGCCATCACTCACTCCAACTGGAGTTTCTTCTATTGTGTTGTCCCACTCAAATGCTCCTTCTGATATTTTCACCATTTTCATATTTTTGTATCCTATATTTGCTTTTCTAATTTCTGATTTCATACTCTTCATTATGTATATGTTGAATAATGTAGGACTGAGTCCTCCTCCTTGCCTTAGTCCAATGTTTGTCTTAAATGTTCTTGAGATCTGACCCTTGTATATTATTGCATTGTTGTTGGTGTTGATGTTCTGTATTAATTTTACTCTCTTATTTCGATGCCTCTTTTCTTAATAATTGTTCATAGTTCATGTCGAATGCTTTTTCTGGGTCTATGAATCCTAAATATGAGTTTTTATTATTTGTAGTCTTTTTTTTCTGTGATTTGTTTTATTGTGAAGATGTTATCCTGCGTATGTATGTTCTATTCTTGTTGTTATTCTCTTTTCTTCATACCACATGTCTCTTTTGCTGTCTCAAGCATATTTCTCTTTAGGTTATTCCACATTTCTTCTACTTCTTCTCTATCGTTCACTTCTAGCTTCGCCTCTATTTTCTCCATATATTGTATTGCTGTTTCTTTTTCTCTAAGTTTGTATCATCTTATTTTGTTGTAGTTTATTGCTATATTTGGTCGCTGTATCCTTCTGCCACTGTCTTGGCAGTCTTCCTTAATTGTCGTAACTAGATAGTGGTCACTATCGGCTTGCCCATTTTATAGCTTCTCTTTACTCTTGTATCTATTATTTTGCTCCTTTTTCCTTGTTCTATTAAAACGTAATCTATTATAGATTTTTCGGTTCTGCTTACCAGTTCCCTTGTGTATTTGTGTATGTCCTTATGTTTGAATATTGTGTTCGTTATTACTAGGTTGTTCATTCTGCAGTAATCTAGAATTTTCTTCTCATTTTCGTTTAGTACGTCTTCGTCATATCTTCCTCTCGTCATGTCGTTATCTTTGACTTCCTTACCAATTCTGCTGTTGAAGTCACCCGCGACGAAAACTTCTCCGTTAGCTGTTTCAGTTGTTTCGCTGACTTGATCCCAAAATGCTTCTTTATTGCTCACTACATTATCTTCATTTGGCTCATATACTATAATTATTGTTCTGGTTCTATTGGTTTCTTTTAGTGTTACGGTTAGTATCCTTAGTGATATTACTTGCCATGTTTCCATTTGGTATTCGATGTCTCTGTGTATAATGCCTACACCTTCGGCTGCCCTTTTTTTTATTCTTGTCTATCGCGCTATATATTATTTTATGTTTGTTATTGGTTGTGTATATTACTTTCCCTTTTCTTTTTGTCTGCGTTATTGCTAATATGTCTACTTCCATTATTTCGAACTATTTTCCAGTTATTCTGTTACCGTTTCGGTGAACATGCCGCTTACCCTACTGAGCAGGGGAGTAGGGTAGGAAAAACCCGGGCTGCGTGTGCCTCTTCAGCGGCTGCTAATAGTAGGGGGCCTCTTTGCTCCCTATAAATAACGTGCAAGCGCCCCTAAACGGCTGTCAGTTCTCCCTCACCAAGGCTCAGAGGACTGATTCATATTACCCGACTATCACCTTGAAATCGATACTTGAGTTTAACTTTTTACCTTTGGTAAATCGATCCTACCCTCACCAAGACTCAGAGGATCGATTTATTTCCTTGCAACTATGAGCTTACACTGATAATTGTACCCCATATTCCTCTTGTGTCGATTCTCTCTCATCACGACTCAGAGAATCGTTTCAAGAACATCCTCGAGGCCGATCGTTGATCCTATCTTTCTCGTAAGACGGCGTGACGGTTTTTAACCCTACCCGTGCCTGTCTTTACGAAGAGCTTCCTTCACCAATCCCGTCGGCGCCGAGCATCGATAACGCTTCTTCTTTTGCATATATACTACTTATGTTCCATGTTGCTATTCTCCATATATTGTCTTTCTCTATTATGTTATTTTTGTTACCTATTTTGTCTCTTTCCTTTTATGTAGTTTCTGTCTGTGTACGGTTTGTTTTCTTTACATTTTTCTGTTTATATTTTATTACATTTATTTTATTTTCATGGGCTAGTTCTGTGTTAAGAGGAAAGTTCATTAGTTTTTTTGTACTCGGTACTAATTCTTCATGTTCGTCATCATTGTACCATTTTTCATTTATGCATATCTTTTTGTATCCTATTTTCACTCTTTTCCCGTCCTGCCTTTCCTTGGTTTCTATCTTCCTTATCTCGTATTATATTTCTCTCTCTTTGTGGGTAAGGTCATCTTCTATATATATTTGTTGTCCTCTAAGCTTGTTTTTGGTTGTAATTATTATCATTTTATCTTTAAAAGATTCCATTTCCACAATGTTTATAGTGTTTTCATCACTTTGTTCGATCGTTCTTACCATTTTTACTTTCGCTTCTACTCCCACCTTTTGCTGAATGAATTTTCTAGCTTCTTCTTCCCCGTTTATATGATTATCCCAAGTTGTTCCTTTAATTATGATGTTATTCTTTGTCTCCATTTTCTCTAACTGTTCCATCTTTATTTCCATCTTCTTTATTTTTCATGTTCTCATTCATACTGCTTTTTACTTGTTCCCATTTTTCTGTTTGATTTTTCATTTCCTCTCTTAATAGTTTGTTTTCATTAAAAGAAAATTGCTTATTACGAGGCTTATAAAATTATAAATAATATGTATAGTTATATAGCCTTTCCTGTGCAAATATACGATTGCATTTTATATAGTTAATTAAACTATAGATGATTTTCTCAAATATTATTAAGAGAATACCGGTAGAATTGTCCTATTACTATAAGACAATTCTACCAGATGGGTATGATCTATTTTAAAGATAGGAATTATTCTACCTGATTCTAACTGATTTTAGTGATGTCTTTTAATATCTGTTGATGTGTTGTGTTTGATAATGTAGTGGAGACAATACATTTAAATATAAATGTATTGTCTCCACTACATATGCATAAAATTCAAATATCTAGTTAGAAATTTTGAATTTGATACAACGGATTAACGGAGTAATATATATATATATATACAACGATTGTCTGTCCCCAGACAAGTGAGCATAACTCATATGCACCTTGTTTGTAATTGGCTAAAGGATAAATACATATGTAGTAACGTAAAACATGTATATACACCTAAATAAAATATATTGAAATAATTACGCGCGTTTTGTAACGGCGTTGTCCGCCATGTTGATTAAGAAAACTTCTGCCAACGCAACAAACAATAAAAACATACTTTATGTTATGCAACTCTTAGTACAGCAACTCTTAGTACGGTTGATACAGTACTCTATATTTACATAGTTATTATAGTGCTCAGTGATTTACATATCGTACCCTTCCGAAAACTATCAAAAATCAACTTTTGTAGGTTTTGACGCCTCTTCAAATTTCTATATGTAGCAAACATAAATTTTTGATTATTTCTGACAAAAACCTTTTTTTTAACTTTTGTTCTGATAATGCGATATACTTATATACAATTAACTGTTTTATTATCTATATGCCACCCCAATATAGAGTTTTCTATGTATTTGCAACCAATTTAAGATTAATTAAGTTTATTAAAATTTATTGTTGACAAATTCAATTGGCACCCCTGTCACTCAAATGTCACTCAAAAACATAACCTCGCCGCCCCCCAAAAAAAGTTATTTACACCCCCAAAATTGACCGACGAGGCGTTGCTGTATGAATTGGGGCGCCGCCCCCGCTCTCCCATACCACCGCCATGGACGAGGAGAGCCAATTCGTCAACGAAATTGACTACAATGAAATCGCAATTGAGGGGGTAAATTTGTGTACTTTTCAACTATTTACAGTGTTAAAACTAATTAATTCTAGTTGGTGGGCGAGGGTAGTTTTGGGAAAGTCTACCAAGGCCGGTGGAAAGACCGTGATGTAGCTGTCAAACTGATTTCCACAAAGGAGGAGCGAAAGGCTTTTGGGATAGAGGTCAGACAGCTCTCAAGGGTGAACCATGAGAATATTATAAAGTTGTATGGGGCGAGTACTAAGGATCCTAATATTTGTCTGGTCATGGAGTATGCTGAGGGTGGTTCATTGTTTTATGTGCTGCACAGTGCTCTTAATATCGAGTATAATACTGGACATGCTCTAAGTTGGGTTTATCAGTGTGCAAAGGTAAATGTTTATTTATTTAAGTATATACTTTCCTATAATTTATTGTCATAATATTTAGGCTCAGTTGTATAAAGACAATTTCAATCCATGATTTAAATGCCACTTTTGATACTTTACACACAATTTTACCATATATAAACAGAGGTTCATGAGGCTATGAAACGAAAAGGTAACAACAATTTATGCAACATCTAACAGTGTAATCACAGGCTACACTTAACTCACATTTATACAACCAAGCCTTAGATATAAACAATAATTCATATGTTCATTCTGTTGTTTCTTAGTGCTAACTAATTAACTAATAACTTACAGCTAAACTATAAGTCAGGGGTGGCCTATGTTGGTGTCAACTGTGGTCAATGAGTCAAATGCATAACTATTCCTAGCTGCCTGTGTGGTGCAATAAGGGCTAGTTTAAAGTCCATTTTTGTTAAAAAAGTAAAGCCCTTGTTTCAATTTAAAATTTAAGCAGATAATGATAACTGTTCAGCATCTGCCTGTTGAAGCAACTGCCTGGAGAAACAAAACAGGGCATTATGTGGTAGATTTTCTTAGTATGATGTAAAACTTTAAAATGCCCCTCCTTAAGACTCAGTTGTAAAAAGGCGAGTTAACTATTGCCTGTGATTATATTGCAAGATGTATATAGAGGGTGATTTTTAACTTCAAATTTGATGACCAACATCACTACCTGAAGTTCTTTTGCCAATTTATACACACTGTATTGTTGGTAACTTTTCATTTTATAGCCTCATGTATCTCTGTTTATACATATATGGAAATATCGCAGTATATGTCAAAGTTGTCAAAATTGCTGTTTTGAAATTAACTTGAGAGTTATCTGCTTTATATAATCAAGTCTAAATGTCTAAATATCTTTTGATTGCAATTTAAAACAAAACATCTTCTTCAATATAAAAATGAAGACAATGTATTGAAGTTGACTGACCTGTCAATCATGATTTTTGTGGTGCTGATTGTCTAAAAAAGTGGGGTTGCAGGTTCAAATCCAATTGAGGGTAGTAGTTTTTATGTCGTGCAATAAACATTTCACCCTTTGATAATTGATTCACGAAACACAGTTGAAAGATGGAAATTGTAGTTACAATATAATTTTTGAAAATATATACTACATTAAAATAATATACAATAATGTACTACAGTTTTACCCTTCTAACTAGCAAATTCATTAATTAGGAATGTGTGCAAATGGTATATTTATTTATTCTATTTAATTTGTGTTTGTTTATTAAGGGTGTGGAATACCTGCACGGCATGCGTCCGAAACCACTGATACACAGAGACCTGAAACCACCCAACCTACTGCTTGTTGACGAGGGGCGGCACCTGAAGATTTGCGACTTCGGGACCGCTGTCGATAAAAGCACATACATGACGAACAACAAGGGGTCGGCTGCGTGGATGGCGCCAGAGGTGTTCGCCTCCTCTAACTACACAGAAAAGTGTGATGTATATAGTTGGGGCATTATTTTATGGGAGGTGCTTTCTAGAAAGCGGCCTTTTTATGTTGGGTACAATGCCTACCAAATAATGTGGGCTGTGCACAAAGGCAAACGGCCTCCTTTGATCAAGGACTGTCCGGCAGTGATAGAGGATTTAATGGTGCGCTGCTGGGATGGGGATCCCAACAAGAGACCGAATATGACTGAGGTAATCATATATTCTCTTTAATCGTTATGTTGTTTTAATTTTGGTACTAGAGTTTATACTTTTATTTAGCTTATTTTGTACGTCTATATTTATCCTCAATGTTAAAGAGGTATAATGATAGTTCTCCTCGATCCTTCATCCTATTTGAGGGTTTGGTGACGTCATTGATGCACCCATCTGACTTCTGCCGCCCATATATCTCTGTCATGTAAACTGTGACCAGTAAGTTTTCGAAACCTGTTCTATTCAACGAGTGGGTAGATCTTTCTTTCAGCTATTAATCTTTCCATAGACTGCTGTTTTCATGCTATATGACTAAAATAGAGTAATAATAATTGGTTGATGTTGGTGTACAGGTGTACAGTAATATCTATTTCTATAAAACATATATAAGTGTGAACCCACCTCTTAGCAATCTACATATCTGGATTTCGATCTTATTAGATCTCATCAGTGTAGCTAGTGAGGATGAATTCACACAATATTTCGAGTGGTTATATACAAATTGATGTGGTGTCAGATGGCGTTTTACTTTCCTCCTAGGGGGTTAGTTGTATCATATTTGTATATAACCACTCAAGATATTGTGTGAATTCATCCTCACTAGCTGAGCTACACTGATGAGATCTAATAAGAGTGAAATCTAGATATGTAGATTGCTAAGAGGTGGGTTCACAATTATATATGTTTTAAATATTGGATTGTTAAGGCGTCTACTTTGTGATAATTCATTTTAAAGGATAAATAAAATGATTTTTTACTTTGTAATTTATTACACTTCAGTTACACTTTGCAATTAGTTTCTCTAGCCATTTTCGAGCTCCTCCGATGACTCTGATTGGCCTTGTGTATCTCAATCACTCTGTTCAAATATTATTTCATAGAGGCCACTACCCGGTGATCCTGATGGCATGTTGACGGTTATTACCATATGGGTGTGCATTGCTAATTGATATGGTGCCACCAGATGGCGTTTGACTTTCCTCCTAGGGGGTCAGTTGTATCATATTTATCTCTATTTCTTGCAAGATCGATGCATTGGTGCGATGTACTGTCCACATTTCGAAAGCATCTATAGTTCGCTTCTCTGATTTTTCAACCATTTAGGTCTCGGCCGCATATGTGGTAATGGGAACAATTAGGGCATAAACAAGTCGTAATTTTGTTGATCCTGTTATAGCCGTATCCTCATTTTTGTCAGTTTCACTGTCGCTGCTCTTGCCATTGAAAGTCGTCGCTTGATATCTTGTTCGTAACTTTTGGTAACCAAGTAGTTGAAGTGGCTTACGATATCAATTTCAGCGACAGTTATAGCATGTTTCTGGTTGTCTTCAACTCGTATCAACTATCATTACCCTGTTGAGCTTCAATCCGTACTCAATGATTGTCACTTAACTTGTTCATGATATTCTCAAGTTCTTCGATACTCGCGCATTTATGTATCGTCAGCATATCGCAATGATGGCCACTCGTCTGTATGTATTCTAAAAGCTAAAGCTATGCAATGATATCTTCTCTATAAGGATCGGTTCTACAATTGACATTTAACTGGAGAATAAGGCTATTCGTGAAATCACTTTGAGATATTGGCTTTAAAATCTCTAAATTATTGCACGAATTGTCTTATTCTCCAGTTAAATGTCAATTGTAGAACCGGCCCTAAGTCATATACCATCAATTATGTCATTATATTATTATTAAATATCTTTAATTAAAGAAAATAAAAAAATAAATTAAATTTTATACATAATTACACACATTTAATTTTTTCCTCTCAAGCGGGCTATCGACATGAAGTCTTTCGGTACATTCTCCTTATTTATCCTAATTATTAAATATATGCATCTCATCCAGTTGCTTTGCTTTAATTTTGTGTTCTTCTCTTTAAATTCAGATTGTGATACTAATGAAGAAATTGGTTTCGCTCTTCCCTGATGCCGATCAACCGGTTAGTTGTATATACAACACGCCTTGGTCGGAAGAGTTGAGCGAGATCGAGGAGGATGTATACGAGGAAACTTTTCCGACTAATGGGTCGGAGGCTTCAAGGGTGATAACCTTGCCACAGCCCACTAAGGATATGTTCCAGCCCTTGGATCTGACAGTGGATCCGGTATGTAATCTAATATAACCCAATAAACAAACACCACTCATGTTTTTTTTTTATTAATTTACAGAATGTTTGGGAACTTAGTCAGGATGATTATGATGGGATGGAGCTGCAGACTACAGCTGGGTTTGATAAGATGATGCAGAAACATTGTAAGTGTTTTAAAAATATATTTTCATGCGAGAGTTTCTTAATAAAGTCAGAATGAGGAAACATTCAAGAGTGAGAAACGAAAATCCGGTGCACCGTTCTAACATTTTTTTTGACATTATTAGCTTTATATTATATATATATATATATATATATATATATATATATATATATACTTGAGGGTATTTTTCGCCGAAAACTTGTAATGTAGATTAACTTTTGGGTATGCGGCGTAAGGCAAAAAATAAGAAACTCCTTCTTTTATGAATCGATATTTCGCTTTTATTTAAAGCTTCATCAGGATTATAATAATAATATATAATCCTTATGAAGCTTTAAATAAAAGCGAAATATCGATTCATAAAAGAAGGAGTTTCTTATTTTTTGCCTTACGCCGCATACCCAAAAGTTAATCTACATTATATATATATATATATATATATATATATATATAATGTAGATTAACTTTTGGGTATGCGGCGTAAGGCAAAAAATAAGAAACTCCTTCTTTTATGAATCGATATTTCGCTTTTATTTAAAGCTTCATCAGGATTATAATAATAATATATAATCCTTATGAAGCTTTAAATAAAAGCGAAATATCGATTCATAAAAGAAGGAGTTTCTTATTTTTTGCCTTACGCCGCATACCCAAAAGTTAATCTACATTATATATATATATATATATATATATATATCAACAGACTTTTTTTTAACAATGTGGCTTTTTAAATATGTTTTTTGAATTTTATTTCGTCGCCGTTTTTGCAACAATTTTTGCGTTTGCGGACCGTGTGGTGTCAATGTAATGACATATTGTGTCTTCGAATAAACAGGACAAGACATGCATGAACACTTAAACACTTAAAAGTCTCACACTGGTGTGAATAGTGATCTACTTGCTGTTTAAGTGATCGAATTTTGTGAGGCATTACATGAGTACCACGCCATCCTATACCTTCCAGATAATGTGTTAACTTCGTACATCTACGTATCGGTTTTGTAGCGTCTAACGACGCTCACCGATTCTTAGGCCTAATTCACACATAAACGACGTCGGGCAGAGGCGCGGTGTAGGCGAGGTGCAGGCGCGACGTCGCACAGGCTATTGTGATGTCCATATGCAATGAAGGGGTGGACATTGCACCTTATGTTTACATAGAGGCGGCGTGGAAGAAGTATGCCTCTCTCGCAGGCACCGTGTCTCAGGCGAAGGCGCGGCGAGAAGCACTACGCTTTCACGCCCCCTCTTTATAAACATGTGGTGCAATGCTCACTTAGGTGACGAGGCGCGGGCCACTCGCCGCGCCGGCACAGCGTCTTCGCCTCTTCGCCTAAAACACGGTAGGCGAAGAGGCAAAACTCTTCCACGCCGCCTCTATGTAAATATATGGTGCAATGGCCACCCCTTCACTGCATATGTACATCACAATCGCCTGTGCGACGCCGCGCCTGCGCCTCGCCGCGCCTGCGCCTCGCCTACACCGCGCCTGCGCCCGACGCCGCTTATGTGTGAATTGGGACTTAAATAGCTCCTTAGTATGATACTGGAATTATTTGGCCTGATTTTTACATCGATTGTCTTTAAGTAGCGAGGCATGTACCTTGTTACCGACGCGCCCAACGACATAAAGTGCTTTCCGAAGCACCGTACATAAAATCGTCAAATATTAAAAACTTAAATAATTATTATTTTTTATTTGAATATAATATTAGATTAATTGATAACTAATTCAAAATGACATTAATAAAGCCACAGTGCTGAATAGTTCAAGAAATATCACTAATACAATGGATATCATAGATAAAATCATAAACTAAAATTGAAACCTTAAGATTTGTAAATATTTTAATATCATTTTTGCCTCATTTATAATTACTACAAAAGGAGCAATAATTTCGTTATATCCCTGAATGAATAAAGTCGCCGTGAGGAAAAGTTAAAGAAATGTCAATTTTGTTCAAATAGATCTTGTACATAAAATCGTAAGAAAAATCTTCTAATTTTGGATTTCTGGATGAATTAATAACTAAGCTACAATTTGAGGACTAATTTCCATATTTCCCTGATTTTGTAAAACCATAGTTAAAGAAATGTCACTTTTGAAAAATAGTTCCGCTTTGATATATGCTGTTGTATAGGGCTGTGACCTACACGGTGTTGCCGCATGGACCTTATCCGGCCCTACCGCTCTCCTATTCTTCTGCAGTTGTATAGCATATCGCTTGGTGATGATGGGGCTTGTTTCATTGGTCTCGTTGTTCTCAGGAGGATGGTCGGGTCTTGCGTCCTTGAATATGTTCTCAACATATTCACTCCATTGTTTTAGTTTTTCTTCTACACCTACGAGAATGTTATTGTCTTTCAGTACACTTAGGTGACGCTTGCGTTGTCGTTGTGTGTGGCCTTTGATATTCTTGTGGAGTTCACACAAATCGTGCTTGCTTTGGACTTCCTCTATTTCGCTGCACCTTTCTGTCAGCCAAGACTCCATTGCCGCTCGGCAGACTCTTCTAACCTTTCTGTTTAGTTGTTTGTAACTGATGTTTTGTGCTTTATGTTTGCACCTTCATAAGGTGCAGGATGTCGTTTGTTATCCACGGTTGCTTTTTATCGGTGCGTGCAAATCCAATTTCACTTTCCTGAGTGTCTGTTAGTGCTTTCTTTATTGGTTTCCACTGGGTCTCTACTTCAGTTCAGCTGTAGTTGGCAACCTCATTTAATCTGGTCTCGAATTTATCGGCTGTTGATATCTGAGGCTTGTCTAGCCTCCTAATCTGAGTCTATTTCAGGGTCGGATTCTGGCAAAGCGATGAAGTCGTAAGTCTACAACATCGGGATTAAGGTTGCTACCGATATGTTTTCGCAGTTTTTACTTCATGAGATGATGTTTTACGAGAATGAAATCGATTTGGTTTCTGACTATGTGGTCTGAGAATTCCGCGGGGGACTTCAATGTATATATATATATATATATATATATATATATATATATATAATATATATATATATATATATATATATATATATATAATATATATATATATATATATATATATATATATATATATATATAGATATATATATATGCCGTGGATATTGTTTAAAGAAGGTTTTAACCGTGGAGAGCTTACTTTCTTCAAGACCACACTGTCCGAATCCTTCGTCACCAATACTTTTTCCGATCTTGGCATTGAAATCACCGAGTACTATTTTTATTTCGCCTTTGTCAGGTTTATGGCTTCTTAGAGTGTGGTGTAGAACTCATCTATTTCTTCCTCAGGGTTTTCACCCGTAGGTGCATATGCTTGTATCACGTTCATACCTTGGTAAGTAGTGGATAGCCTTAGAAGTATAACTATATCTCCGAAGGGGATGCAATCGATGACGGATTTCTCCAATTCGCCAGAGATGAGATTTGCTATCGCGTAGTGGTGTTTTTGCTCATCGCCTCCAGAGTAGTGAAAAAACCTCGCGCAGTGCAGAGTTTTTGCGGTTCCTATGCCAGACCAGCGGACCTCGCTTAAAGCCAAGACCTTGATTTTTAGTCGATGCATTTCCGCATCGCATTGTTCGTACCCTCTCCCTGCTTACCGGGTGCCCCCGGACTGAGTGCCGTTTCGTTTTTAGTTGTGTTCATGTTGTGCTTGGATGATTGGAAGGGTAATGAAGTGGGACATTTCATTTACCTTCTCCATCTCAGAAGGAGGGCCTTTGAGACTAATGCAGTTTTGTCCCTCATTATCCTTGTGTTTTTATAAATTTGAAAATGGATCATCGGGTGCATTGTTTGTACCCTCTCTCTACTTAACGGGTACCCCGGACTGAGGGTCGTCTCGCTTTTAGTTGTGTTTAAGTTGTGGTTGGATGATTGGAAGGTTATAAAGTGGGACATTTCGTTTCCCTTCTCCATCGCAGAAGGAGGGCCTTTGAGACTAATGCAGTTTTGCCCCTCATTATCCATTGTAGCGCCACACAGAAAGTCTTCCAGCGCCGCTGCGTGGTACTGTTCATGTTTCTACCCATCAACAGACTCGTATTCTTCCTACAAGTTGAGGATGCCAGTTCCCGCCGTACCGAAGTCCCTCTTCTCCGCATTCACTGCCGTTTTGGTCTTCGCCCGTGCCCTGGGCAGGATTAAGCATTATACTCCGCAATACTGGGTCCCCGATAGAACTTAGCTACCGTTTCTCTTGAAACGGGCCCACCCCGGTGTCCTGGACGCGTCTGTCTCGATTTCTCCAGATGTATTGAGGGAAGACGCTTTGGGTTCCTCTAGACCGGGCTAATGGCTGTAGTTTAACCACAAGCCAATTTTTTAATCTTTCTATTTTTTTCTGCTCTTCTCTCATTGTGTCTCATGTCTTCCTTGGTCTTCCTATGTAGTTGCTTCCTGTTGATCCTGCTCTCGTATATCATTGGTGGCAGTCTTCCTTTTGGCATCCGACATATATTTCCTAACCATATGAACTGAACTGTATTACTTTTGTATATATTATTATATTTTAGTGGTATTAAAAAAAAACTGTTCTATTATTTTCTTGTTTATTGGTTCTATTCGGAGGTTTTGTCTCTGTTTCGTTTTTTATTTTGTCCATTCTTGTCTTGTTCGCTATTCTTCTTAGGAATTTCATCTCCATGTCGTTTACTTTGGTTTTGTGCCTTTCCGTCATTTCACATGATTCACTACTGTGCATTATCATCGGTCTTTTTAACTATGTCCGTTTTGATGTTTTCGGTATGTCTTTCGTACTAAAGAATATCTTTTTTCAGTATATTAAATATTTTACCCGTTTTCCGCAATCTCTCGTATCTCTTTGTCTGTTTTTTTATTACTTTCTAATTATAGTTCCTAGGTATTTCAAGCTATCTAAGCTGCTTTCGCTTATCGTTTCTAACTGCCCCGAATGGTTCGCACCCGAGCTACTCATTGCAGAACGATAAAAGAACGTACGGTCACTAACTTTTCTTGGAAAATTGTATTATGTACAATTTTCATAATATAACATTCTATACAATTTGAAATGATGAATGGGTTTTAACATGATAGAACATCGTTACAACCGCGTTCTAGGAGCGGCTCGAACGGGTAATCGAACACCAGATGGACAGCCCGGAATGGCTCCCGAACGATAAACGAAAGCGGCTCTAGTTGTTCGATTTGTCTTTCGTTTATCATTAATCATTATCATTATCATTCGTGAGTTTGATTTTCCTTGCAAATTACCATAATCTTTGTTTTTTTTCTATGGTGCCTTTCGTTTATCACTCTGGGCTGGTACAGGCTTATTGTGTTTTGTTTTATTTACCACTTCCGATGCGCATAATTCTACCTTGGCCCTTACAACCGGCGGCGCACGACCGCAAGACCTGAGCGATACTGCACGCCACGGGGGCGACTAGCAATGATAAACCATGCTAAACGAAAGCGCATTAAATTAGGTTCATGTTGATTTTTATTAGTTCTTTATTTATTGTTTTTATATTGTGTTGTAGGTCTTCTTCTAACTTTACGAAAATTACGTCTGGGAACATGATTTATTTCAATTACCTGTATCTATTTCATGTTGCAAAATCCCATCCTTATCGACTCCAAATGTTTGCTTGCCTTCTTTATTGTATCATCTAGAACAATTTTGAATAGTATGTGGACTCAAGATGCATCCTTGTTTAACCCCTATTCTCTTTGTGAACTCACCTGATCCTTTATTTTGTTGTCTTGTTCATTGATTTGATTATTTATATTATTCCTCTATATACTCCTCTCTATGGTAATTCTAGTAGAGTTATATATATGACATATGATATAGTCATATAATGACTAAAATGGTTCAAAATGTTCAAACGAAAATGACTAAAATGCCGTGTTTTTAGTCATTTTCGTTGCATCAGCTTTAATATAACTCCACGTATGGCGGTATTACACAATCCTATTTATGAAAATTACAAGATGCAATTTAAAACATTCATTTTTGTGGACAACGCTATTAAATAAATCACCGCCCGCCGGACAACGGTCATTTCACCTAGAACTATTATAACGTAATTTCCACCCAAGGAGGCTTATTATTATTATTATTATTATTATTATTATAATGTTTCTCAGAAAAATACGTAAATGTACCAGGCGGCGGCGGTAGTTAGATTTATTTGCCTTTTTTATTTCGGTGCGTGTAATTGGTGAACTTGACACACATACGCGCCAGAGATTCGAGCGAAAAAAAAAATGTTCGGCATAAATAAGTTTTATTTAGCGTGCGTTTATTTCGCAAGGGGAATTAGGAGAGGCGTGACTAATGAATCGCCTATGTCGCTCCCTTCGGCCGGATAGTAAAAAGGCACGCAACACAACACGTCGTGTGAAAACAGAGATTTCCAAGAAGTCTCCGGCAAGAAACTTTAGATTATTGCTTTCTGTCTAGACTGCAGACCAAATAAACGTGTGATAACTGCAACAGTGGATTACTATTATTACAATGTTGTGTTGTTCTAATGTCAAACTATTAAATTGTAATTGAAATAAAGATACTTTATTATTATTATATCAGGTGCATTTCTATCAAATTTAATCTATTTCCAATGTTTTTTTACTTTATCATGCTTAAGTAAGGATTAAATTTAGTAATCGCGTAAAACATTTTTATTGGGACTCCTGGGGGTGTAGCGATCGAGAAACGTACGCTATTATTGCAAATGGTACCGATTTGAGACCTCACGCTTCGTGAAAGGTTCTGCCTTTCTTTCACAGAACTGAAAGCTCGACAGTAGTCATGTTTTGACATTAATTTTTGTGTTCATTCTATTAGTTCCGCACTATGAAATATGTACGCATTAGCGCGCATGGTAATAGCCACAAAACATAAGTAATAGCGATCGGTCAAAATTCGTACGCCTGATCATTTTAAGACATTTTTTACCACTTTTTCGAAAAAACTATTTCCAAACCAAATTTTGCATAATATATAAGGTATAGCCTTATACAAAATAAAATAGTTTTTCTGAAGTTTATTATTATCAGTAATCAAATTGACCGCAACTTGCTCCTAGCTCGTGCTCCTTTTAACATATACCTCGCTATAAACTAATTCCGCACACTGACAATTTTATAAATTGGGGTAAGTGTACATTATTTTCGCTCTCATAGCAGACACATAGAAAGTATTCCACACACGTGAAGGTGTGGGGAATACTTTCTATGTGCCTGCTATGAGAGCGAATGTAATGTACACTTCTCCTATTTATAAAATTGCCATTGTGCGAAATTAGTTTATAGCGACATTATTGTAGGTAATAAATTGTTATTAACTCCTAAGATGTGTGGTTTTTATGTGATAATTATCTTGGGTCTTCCTCCTTATTGGGTCTCACATATTTCTCTATAATATTTTTTAATGTTTTTTATTGCTGTTCAATTGTATACTATATATGTGTTGATGGTGTCTGTAATCTTATATACGGGCTAACGTTCATTTATACCCTCAGTCATCGGATAAACTTGAAAATGCCTAGAGCTTAGGCGAAACTAGTTGTTTCAAATCATTCTAGAAGTGGCAAAAAAACATAGTACTTTTATTCATCTCCTCTTTATACTTTTTTGTTGTTTCTTGTTTATATATATATATATATATTCGTTGTATATACCACGTTATATTTGATGTACCTTAGCTACTTGTGTCTGTTATACTGTTTTTACTGTTGGGTACTAGTAATCATTATTATTATCTCACGTAACAATGTCTTGATTCGTTTTTAGTGGAAATCCGCCTAGGGGAAGATCATCTAAATACTCGAGATTAGGTTTTTCCGCATGTGTTTCTTTTATAAGGTAATGGGTACATTCATCATGTTATTCATAATATCACAATATTGAGAAATCTAATAAATCATGGATAAACAAACAGTTTTTTTAGCGCAATTGTAATACGATTTTTAATCAATTTCTTTTAATATTTCTTGTTTTTAATAGAATTAGAATTATACGTATTAATTTTATTAAATCGAGTGGGCGATTTATTGGGTTAAGTATTGGAAAATGTTTACATTTATATGCCTCTGGTATTTGTATCATACCTCGTTCGCGAATCACATAAAAAACGTGTTTAGCAATATTCAGATTATAATGCTATACTATATATGAAATATAATTTTTTGGTCCAGTTATGAATCACGCTGTATATTAAAGATGACTACTGCAATCTTAACTGAGACGAATTGTACTTTGTTGGTAGTTTAAAGTAATAATAATTTTTTATTTTCGTTACTTATACTATTATAGAATATAATATAATACAATTTTTAATCATATACAAGTAACATAAACCGGTAGGTTTTTTATTCAGTTCACCGGTGTGAAGTTATCCTCTAAAGCCGGCCATACACGTTCCGGTATACCGGCGAATTGTTTGCGGGTACTGACCAATTGGTATGACCAATAAAATATATGATATATATGACAATGGGAAATGAAAGTCTCTATCTCTACGTATTTTTGTTTCTATTTTGTTACATTTTTAACTTTTACGCTCATATCTCGATATTACAATTTTAGAGGCTGGGTCGGACTTAGTACCGAACATATCAGTGTACCAGATGCCCGAAGGAAATTGGAAAATTTTGATTATAAGTATTTTTTTTAATTGAGTTAAAAAAAACTAGTTTTTATAGTTTGGGTACGTACCATTACTTTAAATAATCGAGATATCGAGATATGAGCGTAAAAGATAACAATTTAAAAATAATAGAAAGAAAAATACGTATAGATAGAGACTTTCTATTTTCTATTGCCATATTGTTATAAACATTCGGAGATTTTTTTCAAATCAATATCATTGTCGGCACAGGGTCAAAAATAATAATTATGAAATACGTTCGATTTAGTCGCCGAAAAAAAAAGCTTATAATCAAAATTTTAGAATATCCTTCTGGCATCTGGTACACTCATATGTTTTATGCTAGGATCAGTAAAAAACTAAACAAAATATGTTGCATAATCGACCCAGGTACTAAACTCGGAATATCGAGATATGAGCGTAAAAGTTAAAAATTTAAAGAACAATTGAAACAAAAACTTGTAGAGATAGAGAATTTCCATTTTACATTGTCATATTGTTATAAACATTATGTAATTTTTTTCAAATCAATATCATTGTCGGCACAGGGTACGTTCGACTTGGTCGCCGTAAAAAAATATACTTATAATCAAAATTTTTCAATTTCCTTCTGGCATCTGGTACACTGATATGTTTTATATTAGCATCAGTAAAAAATTAAACAAAATATGTTGCATATTTTTTTATCGTCCCGTTCACTCAAATCGGAATATCGTGATATGAGCGTAAAAATTAAAAATTAAAAAAGAAAATTAAAAATACGTAGAGATTAAAAGGCACCTTATACGGTCAGTAATACTGTCAATATTTTAGAATAATACAGTATTACTGTACAATAACATGTTTAAAAATTTCATTATTCTAAAATATTGACAGTATTACTGATTATGTAAACTATAGTAATGATGGAATGAAGAGAACAGTGATGTTTTTCTGGGTAATTGATTACTTATTCAATATTGAAGGAGGATTCAAGCAAATACTGACAGTACTAGTATTGACAGTATTATTGACCGTGTAAGGTGCCTTATGACTTTCTATTTTCTATTGTCATATTGTTATAAACATTGTGTATTTTTTTCAAATTAATATCATTGTCGGCACAGGGTGAAAAATAATAATAATACAATACGTTTGACTTGGTCGCCGTAAAAAAATTACTTATAATCAAAATTTTCCAATTTTCTTCTGCCATCTGGTACAGTGATATGTTTTGTACTAGGATCAGTAAAAAATATATACAAATATGTTGCATAATTTTTTTATCGACCCAGCCTCTAAAATCGGATTATTGTCGAATATGAGCGTAAAAGTTAAAAATTTAAAAATAAATAGAAAGAGAAATACGTAGAGAGTGATTTTCTATTTTCTATTGCCATTTTCTATTAAAGATTGTGTAATTTTTTCAATTCAATATCAATTTCGAAACAGTGTCAAAAATAATAATAATGAAATACGTTCGACTTGGTCGAAAAAAAAAATACTTATAATCAAAACTTTCCAATTTCCTTAAGACATCTCGTACACCGATATGTTTTGAACTAAGATCAGTAAAAAAATTATACAAAATATATTGTATAATGTTTTTATCGACCCAGCCTCTAAAAATCGGATTATCGAGATATAAGCGTAAAAGTTAAAAAATTTACAAAAATAGAAAGAAAAATACGTAGAGATAGAGACTTTTTATTTTCCATTGTAATATTGTTATAAACAGTGTGTAATTTTTTCAAATCAATATCAATTTCGAAACAGGTTAAAAAATAATATTAATGAAATACGTTCGACTTGGTCGCCGAAAAAAGAATTTAAAAAAAAAAATAAAAAATAAAAAAGACCTTTATTGGCATTTCCCTCACTGCCCCTCCACATCACAAACCTCAACAAGAATATACAAAAATAAAAATAAAAATACAATATAAATAAAAGTACTACTCCGCCAAAAATTACAAATTACCCCCATCTATCGCCGCTCCCTTTGCCCTTGCCACTTTCCTCTCCCACGTCAGCCTCCTGCAGATTTTCACGCCTTCCCCATCCTCGCATAACCATTCAGCTTTCTGCAGTCTCCCACCCACTCTGCTTTCACACCCTCACATTCTTCGATAAGGTGCCACCACGTGTCGCTTCCCTTACTACACAGCGCACACGCGGTGTACCTTAGACCCATCCACACTTTCCTCCCTCTCTCGTCTGACCCACACCTCGCTCTTGCCATGCATACTTTGTCCTCCCTGCTCCACTCACCCCTGGCTAAGTAACTCGGGAGTCTCCCACTCACTTGCCACTCTACGTAGCCAGGGTTGTAAGAGCTCTCATTCATTCTAGTCTGCCGTTCTTGCCACTCAATATCTCTCAATCTCTCTCTTACCTCAGTTCCTAGGCTTCCCATTTCTCTCAGCTTCTCCTCTACCCACACCTCAGACATACCCACTCTTTCATACATCCTTCCTCTATCCTTTCTCCAACCACTCTCCGTCCTACTCTTACACCTCATCCATACCTCCCGCATCAGTCTTTCCTCACCCAATTCCTGCAATCTTTCTTCAAACTTCACAACCCTTACACACAACTCCCACCACATACTCATACGATTCGTCTCCTGCAACAGCACTGCTCTCGGTGTCGACCTTTCGAGACCCAGCAGACTCTTCAGGAGCACACCTTGCTCTCTCTCTCTATCACATCCCACTCACGCAATCCCCACACTTCCACTCCATACAACAGAATAGGTTTTACACACGCATCCCAGATCTTGCACGCCATTACGAGGTTACCGCCCCACAACCTCTCCCATTTCCTTCTCGCTATTCCCCAAGCCATTCTCGCTTTCGCTTGCATACTTTCCACATGCACCCTAAATCCTCCTCCACTGTCAAACCAGAAACCCAAATATTTAAAGACATTCCTTCTCAATCATCCTTCCCTTCCATTTCAGCTCTTCCACTCTACCCCTTCTACCCCTATTCCTAAACATCATCCATTTAGTCTTCTCCACATTCACTACTAGGCCTCTCCTATCCATGTACCTTCCCATTCTTTCCAACATCTCTTCCACTCTCTTGGCTACTAATACTATGTCATCCGCATATGCCAGCATCCACACCTTGGTTCTCTCCACCACGACCCCTCCAGCCTGTCGTCTCCTCAGCACCGCCTCCAACTCGCTTGTGTATAGATTGAACAGGAGGGGGCTTAGCGGGCACCCTTGCCTTACACCCACATTCACCCTAAACTTCTCAGACACTTCTCCATTCACTCTCGATTTTGCCCACGTCTCTTTATATATACTTCTCACCCACTCCACACTTTCATCTTCCATCCCCAATCTATCCATACACTCCACAAGATTTCCTCTAGGAACTGAATCATACGCCGCTTTCAAATCCACAAACACCGCATACACTCTTCCTTTGCACTCCAACGCTTCCTCCATCATTCTCGCAAGCGTGAAAATCTGCTCCCTCGTCCCTCTTCCCTTTCTGAAACCCCCCTGGCATTCCGGCAGCAGCCCTTTTCTATCCACTTCCCTCGCTAGTCTATTTTTCACAATTGTCATCATCGCTTTGTACCCCGCATTCATAACGGTAATGCCCCTATAATTATTTACGACCGATGCTGCTCCCCCTTTGTGTACCGGGACAACCACCCCCACACGCCACTCTTCCGGCAGTTCTTCCTCACCGCTCCAGACTCTATTCAAAACCTGCAGTAACTTATCTTTTCCTTCCTCTGTTAATCTTTTGAAGGCCTCTGCCTTCAGCCCATCTTCCCCCGCCGCCTTTCCCAGTTTCAGCTGCCCTATGGCCACGTCGACCTCTTCCCGCGAAAACGCCTCCCTTCCTACCACCGGTCTCGGACTCCCTAAATCCACCTCTGACCCCGCCATCTCTCTACAGCTCTTCTCCCACTCTGCCAGCTCTATGCTAACTTTGCCCTTTTTTACGCTTCCCCTCAGAATTTTCCACAACCCTTTCTCTGTCACACACTCCCTCAACCTCGTTTCTACCTTCTGCAATTCCTCTATCTTCTTCCTCTCGCAGGTTCTCTCGAACTCCCTCTTCGCCTGATTGGCCCTTTCCACTTCACCTCTCCCATTTCTCCACTTCGCCAGCTCGACTTCTTCACCCTACATTCCTCGTCACACCAACTCTCCCTCTGCCCCCCACTCTTCTTCTCCAATGCAGCCACCATCACTCTCTCCAACTGGAGCATCGAATGCACATCCCCCCACTTGACGCGTTTTAGCCTTTTCTCATATGCATCCAAATCCGGCTCGCTCCATCCAAACCTCTGCTGCCCCTTCCTCTGTTCTCCCTTCCCAATGTTCCTCAAGCTAACGACCACCTCCACCGGTACATGATCCGACCCTTCTACGTTTTCCACCTGGAAGCACACCAACTCTTCCCTTTCGATCCCTTTGACCACCACGTAGTCCAAAACCGAGCCTCCTCCTTGTCCACAGAACGTTTTTTTCCCTTCCCAGTCCCCTTCACAGCAACCGTTGAGCACATCCCATCCTGACTTTCTCACCCATTGCATCCATTCTCTACCCTCCTGGTTGGTCACTTTATACTGGGAGCACTTTTTCTCCAGTCACCGTCTTCTCCGATCCCTCCTTCCAGCTCCCCCACCCTCACATTCCAGTCGCCCCCGATGATCCACATATCTGCTGCCGTATCCAGGTCGTCTAGTACCTCCATTAATTCCACCCGGTTTTTGTACACTGCTCCCACCCACACCGCACTTCTATGCATTTCCACCTTCCCTATTACGAGTCCTGTAGCTTCTCTTAGCGTCTCTCTGTTCCATTTTCCCACTATTTTCCTCACCCCCAATAGGATTCCTCCTTTGGCTCTACCCATCTTAGCTTCCTTCTTCGCTCCCTGAGTCATCCAGTCCCATCCTGTCGGCATACAGCACTCTACCTGCCCCCACTCCTCTTCTGTCAGCCACGTCTCTACTAGCCCCACTATGTCCTTTGAGCCCAACCAATCCTCTAGTTCTTTTACCCACACTCCTCCCAGCACTTTTTTCTTTAGACCCGCAGTGTTCCAGAAGCCCACCCTGCAGTTGCCCTCGTCACCTCTTGCATCCACCCCATACTCCTGGCTCGTCGAAAAATAAAATACTTATAATCAAAAAATTTCAATTTCCTTCGGGCATCTGGTACACTGATATATTTTTTACTAAGATCAGTAAAAAAAATTAAACAAAATATGTTGCATAATTTTTTTTATCGACCCAGCCTCTAAAATCGGATTATCGAGATATGAGCGTGAAAGTTAAAAATAAAAAAAAATAGAAAGAAAAATACGTAGAGATAGAGACTTTTTATTTTTCATTGTAATATTGTTATAAAAATTTTGTAATTTTTTCAAATATATATAATATCAATTTCTAAACAGGATGAAAAATAATAATAATGAAATACGTTCGACTTGGTCGCCGAAAAAGAAATACTTATAATCAAAATTTTCCAATTTCCTGTTTTGTTTTGTACTAAGATCAGTAAAAAAATTAAACAAAATATGTTGCGTAATTTTTTTATCTAAAATCGGAAAATCGAGATATAAGCGTAAAAGTTAAAAATAGAAGAAGAAAAATATGTAGATACAGACTTTTTTTTCCATTGTATTATTGTTATAAACATTGTGTAATTTTTTCAAATCAATTTCAATTTTCGATCAGGGTCAAAAATAATAATAATAATGAAATACGTTCGACTTGGTCGCCGAAAAAAATATACTTGTAATCAAAATTTCCTTCGGGCATCTGCCACACTGATATGTTTTGTACTAAGATCAGTAAAAAAATTAAACAAAATATGTTGTATATTTTGTTGTACTAAGATCAGTAAACAAATGATACCAAATATGTTACACATTGTTTTTATCGATTCAGCCTCTAAAATCGGAATATATAAAAGCGTAAAATTTTAGAAAAATCAAAAATAGAAAGAAAAATACACGAGATAGAGGCTTTTGATTTTCTATTGTAATATTGTTATATACATTGTGTAATTTTTTAAAATCAATATCAATTTCGAAACAGGGTCAAAAATAATAATAATGAGATACCTTCGAGTTGGTCGTCGAAAAAAAACTACTTATAATCAAAAATTTCCATTTTTTTTTCGGGCATCTGATACACTGATATGTTTTGTACTAAGATCAGAACAAAAATTAAACAAAATATTTTATCGACCCAGCCTCTATTATCGGATTATTGAGATATTAGTTTATAAGTTAACAATTTAAAAATAAATAGAAAGAAAAATACGTAGTGATAGAGACTTTCTATTTTCTATTGTCATATTGTTATAAACATTGTGTAATTTTTTTCAGATCAATATCAATTTCGAAACAGGGGCAAAAATAATAATAATGAAATACGTTGGACTTGGTCGCCGAAAAAAAACACGTATAATCAAAATTTACCAATTTTCTTCTGGCATCTGGTACACTGATATGTTTTGTACTATAATCGGTAAAAAAATTAAACAAAATTTGTTGCGTAATTTTTTTTATCGACCAATCCTCTAATATCGGATTTTGAGATATGAGCGTAAAAGTTAAAAATTTAATAAAAAAAATAGAAAGAAAAATACGTAGAGATAGAGACTTTCTAATTTCTATTGTCATATTGTTATAAACTATGTGTAATTTTTTCAAATCAATATCAATTTCGAAATAGGGTCAAAAATAATAATTATGAAATACGTTCAACGCCGAAAAAAAAATGCTTATAATTTTCCAATTTCCTTCGGACACCTGGTACACTGATCTGTTTTGTACTAAGATCAGTACAAAAATTAAACAAAATATGTTGCATATTTTTTGTATCGACGCAGCCTCTAAAATCAGAATCTCGAGATATGAGCGTAAAAGTTAAAAATTTAAAAAAAATTGAAACAAAAACTTGTAGAGATAGAGACTCTCCATTTTACATTGTCATATTGTTATAAACATTGTGTAATTGTTTCAAATCAATAACAATTTCGAAACCGGGTCAAAAATAATAATAATGAAATAAGTTCGGCTTGGCCGACGAAAAAAATATAATTATAATCAAAATTTTCCAATTTTCTTTGGGCATCTATATGTTTTGTACTAAGATTCTGTACAAAAATTAAATAAAATATGTTGCAAAAAATTTTCGACTTGGTCGCCGAAAAAAATATACTTGTAATCAAAATTTCCTTCGGGCATCTGCCACACTGATATGTTTTGTACTAAGATCAGTAAAAAAATTAAACAAAATATGTTGTATATTTTGTTGTACTAAGATCAGTAAACAAATGATACCAAATATGTTACACATTGTTTTTATCGATTCAGCCTCTAAAATCGGAATATATAAAAGCGTAAAATTTTAGAAAAATCAAAAATAGAAAGAAAAATACACGAGATAGAGGCTTTTGATTTTCTATTGTAATATTGTTATATACATTGTGTAATTTTTTAAAATCAATATCAATTTCGAAACAGGGTCAAAAATAATAATAATGAGATACCTTCGAGTTGGTCGTCGAAAAAAAACTACTTATAATCAAAAATTTCCATTTTTTTTTCGGGCATCTGATACACTGATATGTTTTGTACTAAGATCAGAACAAAAATTAAACAAAATATTTTATCGACCCAGCCTCTATTATCGGATTATTGAGATATTAGTTTATAAGTTAACAATTTAAAAATAAATAGAAAGAAAAATACGTAGTGATAGAGACTTTCTATTTTCTATTGTCATATTGTTATAAACATTGTGTAATTTTTTTCAGATCAATATCAATTTCGAAACAGGGGCAAAAATAATAATAATGAAATACGTTGGACTTGGTCGCCGAAAAAAAACACGTATAATCAAAATTTACCAATTTTCTTCTGGCATCTGGTACACTGATATGTTTTGTACTATAATCGGTAAAAAAATTAAACAAAATTTGTTGCGTAATTTTTTTTATCGACCAATCCTCTAATATCGGATTTTGAGATATGAGCGTAAAAGTTAAAAATTTAATAAAAAAAATAGAAAGAAAAATACGTAGAGATAGAGACTTTCTAATTTCTATTGTCATATTGTTATAAACTATGTGTAATTTTTTCAAATCAATATCAATTTCGAAATAGGGTCAAAAATAATAATTATGAAATACGTTCAACGCCGAAAAAAAAATGCTTATAATTTTCCAATTTCCTTCGGACACCTGGTACACTGATCTGTTTTGTACTAAGATCAGTACAAAAATTAAACAAAATATGTTGCATATTTTTTGTATCGACGCAGCCTCTAAAATCAGAATCTCGAGATATGAGCGTAAAAGTTAAAAATTTAAAAAAAATTGAAACAAAAACTTGTAGAGATAGAGACTCTCCATTTTACATTGTCATATTGTTATAAACATTGTGTAATTGTTTCAAATCAATAACAATTTCGAAACCGGGTCAAAAATAATAATAATGAAATAAGTTCGGCTTGGCCGACGAAAAAAATATAATTATAATCAAAATTTTCCAATTTTCTTTGGGCATCTATATGTTTTGTACTAAGATTCTGTACAAAAATTAAATAAAATATGTTGCAAAAAATTTTTATCGACTCAGCCTCTAAAATCGTAAAATTTATTTTCCATTGTAATATTGTTATAAACATTGTGTACTTTTTTCAAATAAATATCAATTTCGTCCCTTGGCGATGCGTACTCAAGGCAAGGTCACATTCCTTCAAATTGCCACTAATTGGCTGCTCCAGCACTAATCAAACGCTGCGTAAAGCACCCTGTGCTGTCGTTACGGTTAAATTCCTCATAAAATCTTTTCAAAGCATCGAAATTAATAGTCGGCAAGACACAAGACATAAAGAAAAAAAATTCTCAAAATTTGGATTTTATTGGTCACCCCAATTGGTCAGTACAGACCCGCAAACAATCCGCCGTGCGTGCGGTACCGCAACGCCGCGCGGTATAGAGGCTAGTATCTTAGAGGATAACTTCACACCGGTATTCAGTTCAGAGATTTGGCTCCAACTGGTCTACCATCCGCACCTACAAAATAAAGGGATATCACATAGAACTCTTAAAAAGCTAAGTACGATGTCTGTTTTTTGTTGCTTAGTGTATATAAAGTATATATAAAACTTTAATTGCACAATACCGAGTTGTTTTCAAAAACATTTCTGTGAATCCTTTATTATTTGCAGTATAAATTCCTATAAATAATTATTCCTCGCGTTCCCATTTTCTTCGCTATTATTTGGCGGTCTTCCGGCAATGCGGCGTGCTCCCGTCGTGACTCACCCGTTCCCAAAGCGGCCGATGCCCCGGGGTGGCCAGAAATAAACGCGAAATAAAACTGCAAGGCGCATTTTAAGCGGAAATAGATGCACAGGCAGCGTGGCGGATGGGTCGAACACATCGTTTATGAATCACTTTGAGTTGTACTACTCCAGCCACAATTATTACAGTTTAACAGTAGTACTACTATTCATAAATCGAAACCCCCTAATATCGGTAGTTGCTATACTCTTTATAGTTCTCGGTCTCTTTTCGCCAGCCTCTTCATTCGCCCTCTTTGCGGTCCAGGATATTTACGAATATTCTGAGGTACATTTTGAAATCTTCTAAGTTGTTCTTTATGGCAAGTCCAGCATTCATCATCTCACATAAATATGTTCACAATATTTAGTAATCTTAGGATATGGATAAATAAACCAAATTTGTATAATAATGTTTTTTAAATATTCGAATCCCTGTCCGGTGTTGTGTACATACATAATTGGGCGTCCGAAACGAAATGTGTTCTAACCAACACCGGGTAGTCGGTGCCATTTGTCGTTGGGATACAATTAAGGACACTTTATAAAACCCAGGGACGATTTTCTGGAGTAGACACTCACATACACTTGTTGAATTGTAACAAATACAATAACTACCACTTTTAAAAAAATTAAATCATCTGATTTTCACATATTTGGCTATTAGAAAATCCACAGGCAGTTGATATGTTTTGTACTAAGATCAGTATAATACAATTTCATAAAAAAAAAGTATAGACGTCCCACCCTTAAGTTTCTCTTAAGGACTAAAATAATATAACAAATCAGGAAACAATGTTAGGGCGTTATTTTATTATTATTCCGCCGCTATATCATATTCTCTATGGGTATGACACTATGTAGTTTGTGTCTGCATCGAAAACGATATAAGAAACTAGATAATGTCATACGGGCTTAAAGCTTATATTTTTTAGTTTACTAGAATCAAACATATATCAGTTTATGCTATCATATAAAAATATTAAATTTAATTGAAACCTGAGTAATACGAAAAACATTCAGGATTAACAGTAGTTTCGTCGGGCAGATGGAATACGGTCCTGTGGCCGGAATATCAAAAGTATAACACCACATCTAAACAAACCGCGCTAATTTTACCCCGCTGACTCAGCGCAAGCTAAAACCGTTCCCCTCTCGACTGTGACTTAAGAGCGCTCCGCCGCCGCCGCCGCACGTACACGGACGGCTGATTGAGCAAAAAAAAAAATGTTTGGAAAAGCAAACGAGGCGGAACAAAAGCGCCTGCCTATGGGCGAAACGGCGGGAATTTTTTGAGTTTGATCAAAGGAACCGGAAACGGCTACGCATGCCAACATTTAGACAGATTTTGTAATTGTAACACTAATAGAAAACGAATAGTTAGACACAATAAGACACGCGACAATCTATTCACTCAAATTATTCTTTTTATAACTTTTTTGTGACGGATATTTTGTCCAACCAATTGTAAATTTTCAGGATTATTTTATATAAAAATTGATCTAATTAAGAGCAAAGAGCATGTTATTTGCCACTGTCCTGTTCTAACAAATATTGGGCAACCAGTACGTGCTGGCTTAGTATAGCTAACATCGCCATATCCTCATCTTCCAAAGTTTTGCAATTTGTATGTTGGATAGATTAAATTGACTGAAAGGGAGGTTTCACAATGGGCCCACAATGTAGCCTCAATGATTGTATCTGTGCTATCCTCTAGCCAACTATCCTACGCTAGAGGCGCTTTCGTTTAGTATGGTTTATCATTGCTAGTCGCCCCCGTGGCGTGCAGTATCGCTCAGATCTTGCAGTCGTGCGCCGCCAGTTGTAAGGGTCGAGATAGAATTATGGCAAATAGCACAAGAAACAATAAGCCCGTACCAGCTCAGAGTGATAAACGAAAGGAACTTAGACAGTGCAAGAGGCTTAGAGTGCGGGCAAGCCCCTTGTGACAGAACGTGAGGATGGTTTTAGTCGGTATGCGCTCCGAGGGTTTCAAATTTAAACTACATCCTATTGAATATTGCTACCTACATTAATTTTCAAGTTTAAGAATTGTGACAACATTCAGAATTTCAATCTGTAGTACACATTTATTTTGCAAAGTAGAGTTTGTTTCTTGTTAGTATTATGGTCCGTGGGGGGAGTATTTTGAGTGGTTCAGGCGCGCGCGAGCGGCCCGCAGTCACGTCTGCGCCGCCTCCACGACCGCGACGCGCGAACATGTCACACGACGACGATAGGCGCAAAATCGACGAAGCGAACGAAATTATGTGAAATCGCGTCTTGTCATTAATTATTTATTCGTATTGCTGTACGATGTGCGATTGCCCGACTGCGGGGTTGTTCACCACGCACGAGACTATCCGCAGTTGGATCATTTACACAGAAACCAAGACTGATCGGGGTAATTATAGAACGTTTTTCACATAATTAATAATAATATTAGTTTGTCTTTACACTTCATATTACAATATATAATACAATTTAAAATTAATTCAATACAATTTAATATTGGGCACTTTTATGTAATTGTACTGTACAATCTTTGTTTTGTAAAACATCCTATTATTTCAAATTATTTGTGACTATTACTAAATAAATATTTGCAAATATTTATTGTTGTTCGGATTCTTTATTTAACATACAAAGTATGGATGAAGTATATATAAGTGTGAATCCACCTCTTAGCAATCTACATATCTAGATTTCGATCTTATTAGATCTCATCAGTGTAGCTCAGCTAGTGAGGGTGAATTCACACAATATCTCGAGTGGTTATATACAAAAATGATACAACTAACCCCCTAGGAGGATCAATTAGCAATGCACACCCATATGGTAGTAACCGTCCACATACTCATGCCATCAGGATCACCGGGTAGTGCCCTCTATGGAATAATTAATTTTCCTCCTAGGGGGATATATATATATATATATATATATATATATATATATATATATATCGGTATTATCAAGCTTACCTGGGTAGCGATTTTTGAGCAATCGCTATGATAATGCTCTAAAAAACGCACATGTTTCATACACCATGAACTCAAAAATTAAGGTCTAAACACAACTACCGTCAAGTGCTCAGTTCTGTTATACATAACGATCATCTTTCACGGAGCTAAGGGTCAAAAATCGACACCATTCGTAATAATAACGAACGTCTCAATCGCTACGTTCATAGCGATCGCTCAAAAATCGTACCCCTGTTTCATAGCGCTGAATTAATGCATTCACTCAAAAATGAATGTCAAAACATATCTACTGTCAAGCTTGTGGTTCTGTCAAGGATAGCGAACATATTTCATGAAGCGAAGGGTACGTAAACAAGACTTTTTGCAAAAATAACGAACGTTATATTCGTAGCGATCGTTCAAACATCGCACCCCTGATAATTTTAAGACTATCTCTGGAAAATGTCTGTCGTCTGTGATAAATGTTTTCTCTTGGGTTTCGTAAAAAAAACTACTGGATATTTTCAAACTAAATTTTCCATGTGGTTATTATTTCAAGTTAAGTCTTGATTAGTTTTTGGTGGAAATCGGCCGGAGGAAAGTCCATGTGTACAACCGCGATTTTCCGATTTTGTAAAAAAGATATCTCGACGAAATTTTCTACTGTTCATTATTCAATAGCCTTTTATGTTCTGCGAGGTAGAATCTGGAATCACGGGTAGTTTCACGGATTCACCCCGCTTTCTGGCCTGGGCGCCTACTGACTAAACTAAAAGTTCTGTAACCAAGGGATTGCCCGCCTAGGAGGCACTTTAAGCCCCTAGTACATCCCTGCTAGTACTATATCGCGTCGGTCGCTCATTCTTGTCTCTTGTACTACCGTGGTTGTCTGTTAGTGCCCGCCCTACAGGTCAATCTCAAACGTTTGCGCCAAGACATGATTTGCGAATATCGTCACCAAATTCGCAAAACATGCCCCAATGCCGCTTGTCCGATGCGGTACAGGACTGGAAGATGCCGTGCCCGGTTAGCACCTGCGTCATCCAGTGGTCTACCTCCCGTAGTCCCTGTCCACCACTGGCTCCACCTTGTTTTGCTATGTGAGGAGGAAATCTTAAAAAGACACACACGCTTCACTGGCACCTTCTGGTGTTAGAGGCGCGGGTAGTGTCGGATTTATCCCTGGTTATGTCCGGGATGCCTACCGACTAAAACGTAACCTCACGTTCTGTCACTAGGGGCTTGTGAGCCTCGGATGCACTCTATAGCCCTGGTTTCCTCGGAGAGCGGTCGCTTAAAAGCGGCCGCTTTACACGTCATTTGCCATTACAAAAATCGTTTTGTCATTCTTGTCTTGCCATGTTAGTTTTGTCATTGTCTCTCCCATAGCCTGTCGTAGACTTCTGCATTGTCCTTGGTCCACAGCAGTGGGTGCTATGTGCCGCACGATGTGGATGTTCGTTCATGTATCCGTTCTCCGTTCTTGTTTGTCATGTGTGCCGTTCGGTATTTCGTCTTGTTTCTTCCGTCTTGCTCGTGCTTGTCTTGCTGGGTGTCTGGGTATCTGGGTATCTGTTTAGGTGTCTAAATCGTCTTTTTAGTTTTCCTTCACCACTGTTTGTGGAAATGATGTGAAGGAGTCCCATCTGCGCTCGGTCTCTAGCATTAGGCTTGTTGACTCTTCTGGTGGTGTCTTCATAAATCTTCTTTTGTGTAGTGTTGTCGTTACATTAATGATGATTATAATTAACTTTTGTTCATATGCACAGATATATACGTTCATCCATTAGACGCTTTGAAGAAAATTGATGATACTACAGACATATTGACAGATGTATTTTCATAAATGTTTGTTTTATTATTTATATAATATACTGAAGATATTTTTATACATCTTCTTTTGTGCAATAGTTCTATTATTGATGCTTATAATTATCTTTTCAAAAATTGTATGGAACACACGAATACAAGGAAAGAAAAGAAGAGGTAGACCACACAAAACGTGGGAAGACAGCATAGATGAAATATTAACGAGGAATGGCATTAGATGGCAGGATGCAAAGAGGATGGCGGCAAACAGGAAGGACTGGAAGGAATTCCTACAGAAAATTCAATAGATTTATATTTGTTTTAGATTGATTTAAAATACGATTAAACAATCTCGACACCCGGAAGGGTATAAAGAGATTTAAAAGATTATATATATATATATATATATATATATATATATATATATATAATTATCTTTTGTTAATATCTACAGACATATTCGTTCATCCATTTGATGCTTTAGAAGACCATTGATTACACTGCAGACCTACAAACAGGCATCTCTTTATAAATACCTAAGATATCTTCATAAATCTTTTTTGTGTGGTAGTTACATTCTTGATGTTTATAATTATCTTTTGTTCATATCTACAGATGCGTATTTTATAAAATGTCTCTACAAAGTGACGATGAAATATTTGCTGACAATTTCTCGCCAGTTTCCGGTGAGGTGTATTCAGATATTGATGATACTGATGAAGATGATGTCCCTTGTCGACAAAGAAGACCAATATTACCTCTACCTCATACGGATTCAGATAAGAGTAGCGATAAAAATAGTTTCAGTGATGAAGATGATACCTCTTACGGATGCAGATGAAAGTAGCGACGAAGATAATTTAGAACACTGGTCAGAAATTGATGTTCCGCCTTACATCATGTCATCAATTTATTAGTTACCGAAAGTAGTAGATATCATGACCAGACTGTACATCGCTTTAGAAACTATAGAAAGAGCAAAAAGTGGAAACGAGTCTCGCACACACTCATTTTTAGCTTTTGTGCTTATGGGACAAGTGCGTAAAGATAGGAGAGAAGAGTATTGGTTTACTTATCCTTTACTAGAAACTTCGATTTTTGCCAAAACTATGAGCCGAGATCGGTTCAGGCAAATATGGTCAGCGTTACATTTCGCAAATAACAAAAATATTCCAGATATCCTGGTACCAACATTTTCGTAAATTTATAAGCCTGACCGAGAAATAACTATAGATGAAGCAATTATACCATGGCGTAGCAGATTATGTTTTAAAGTTTACAATGCTTCAAAACTTGTAAAATATGGGATATTGGTTACATATGCACTTGCACATATATAGCGGACGACCTTCAAGACACAATTCTGCATATTTTTGGTCCGTATATGAATATGTACATGTATATGTATATATATATATATATATATATATATATATATATATATATATTTGGCATCACTTATATATGGACAATTATTATAATAGTGTAACAATAAGTGAAACATTACTCCAGCACAACATTTGAGTTTGCGGTACTATTCGCAAAAATACAGGACTGCCCCAAATACTTCAGCAGGCCAACTTGAGAAGAGGCGAAACAATTTTTAGGCGCAAAAGAAATGTACTTCTTCAAGTGTGGAGCTCCAAACGAGAAGTGATCGCAAATGATAGAAAGTCACAATATTGACTGTCATACAAGAGAAAGAATTTGGAAACCTATTTGCGTTGTTGATTACAACAAATTTATGAAGGGGGTTGATGGAGTGGATCAATATTTATCTTATTATTCCATTATGCGCAAGTCAAAAAAACTGTAGCAATGTATCTTATAAATTGTGCGTTATTGAATGCGTTTACTGTATTCAAAGCGCTGAATCACGGCAGTAGAAAAAATAAAACATTTTTATTGGAGGTCACTGAAATTTGGCTTACAGAAGAAATAGTTTCATCAGATGTAGGAGATGCAGAAGTAGAATAAGCGCAGCCGTCTGGACGTAGATCAATAAAACAGGATCCATCTCAAAGATTATTACATCTTAAACGTCATACCATTCAAAAAAATTTAACTGGAGGCAAGAAAAAAAATCCTCAGAGACAATGTCGCGTTTGTGAAGCACATAAAATACAAAGTTTAACGTAGTTGTTTTATGTATACGTATATCCTTGCATAAGGGCACTTGTTTTCATAATTATCATCATAAAATAAATATTGAATATGTTATATTTATTTTTAGTAATAAACATATATTTTGATTTGATCTTGTAATCTTTACAATACTTTTCACAATTTATTTGGAATTCTTTGTGTGCTTTTATTATATAAAGAATGATATGAAAAAAATCCAAATATTTACGTGCTAGTTTTTATTTTGGAACTAATAGTTTTTATAAATAATTCTTCATGACAAATAAGTGATTTTTTCATAATAGTTGTTCCTAAATTTGGGACATTATCGTCGATAATACCCAAGTATCTCACCTCTCGTTTGGAGCTCCATACTTGAAGAAGTACATTTCTCTTGCATCAAAAATATGTTTACCTCTCGTCAACTAGGCTATTTGATGCAGACCTTTATTTGTGCAAGTTTTGAAGCATTGGAAACTTTAAAAAATAATCGGCCATTCCATGGTACAATTGATCTATAGTTATTTCTCGGTCAGGCTTATATATTTGCGAAAATTTGGGTAATGGGATGTCGAATGGAGGGTTGATTTTGACCTCGTCTGAAATATTTTCGTAATTTGCGAAATGTAAAGCTGACCATAATTGTCTGAACCGATCTTGGCTCATAGTTTTGGCAAAAATCGGGGCTCTAGTAAAGGATTATCTTCGTCACTACTTTCATCTGAATCTTGGCCTTCTTTTGTAACGAGGGAAATCATCTTCATCACTAATATCTGAATAGACCTCACCGGAAACTTGCTGTAATTTGTCAGCAATCCCTTGAACTCCTTTCCAGAGATATTTTATAAAAACGTTAAGAATGTTAAAAAAAAGTCTTTTGCCTAAAAGACTTGAAACACAACTAAAATGTCGCGTTTATGGTGACTAGATATTCACCAAATGACGAACATTAAGTCGATTGTTTTCATTTCGTAAACGCACACAAAATCACCTCGTGATATGTGAGCCACGTCCATCAAACATGCATCTCGTTTGTAATGTGCGTATATGAAACGAAAAATATATAGGTGCAAGGTTTTCATTATTGATATATTTTATAAGCCACATACATTATTTTATCACTGGAGGATTTGTAATAATTAATATTTATTCTCAAAATGACTTGTAGAAAAAGTCTTCCTAAAAAGGTATTTATTTTGACCCACCCCGCGCATTAGCATCAGCCGACCAAACGGGTAGTTTTACCCGTCCCGCGTATAATAATAATAAATTTATTCATGTTAATACATACAATATTTACAATCGTCAATGATGTGTTAAGAAATGTTTTAAATACAGCTCTCTGTCTCTGTCTACCTCGTACATACAATTTAAAAAATTGATCGTATAGATATTCATGCAGGAAGTAAGAAATATCATAATATTTGTACTATAACACGTTAAGAATGTGTTTGTGAATAATATTTCGAGCACAGGTCATCAATTTCGCGAATAGTGACTCAATCGGAGTTGCAAGGAATGATGAATGATGATACTCGTCGGCAGTATATATATATATATATATATATATATATATATATATATATTCTATATACTGTGCATGGCAAGAGCGAGGTGTAGATCAGACGAGAGAGGAATGAAAGTGTGGATGGGGCCAGCCCCAGGGTACACCGCGTGTGCGCTGTGTAGTGAGGGAAGTGACACGTGGTGGCATATATATATATATATATATATATATATATAATATTATTCTCTAGAGGGCACTACCCGGTGATCCTGAAGACATGAGCATGTTGACGGTTATTACCATATGGGTGTGCATTGCTAATTGATGTGGTGCCGCCAGATAGCGTTTAACTTCCCTCTTCGAGGGTAAGTTGTACTATTTTTGTTTTAAAAAAGTTGTTTGGAACCAATTATAGATTATTTCGTATTTATAAAAAAAATGTAGACAAATGTATCCTTATTGTACCCAAAGATACTATAAAGGCAATGATTATAACAAAGTGAAATTTCGAGTACAATGTTTGCAAAGATTTCAAGCAACAAATGAAAACTGCGATGTTCTTGTTCTAAATACAATTAACTACTCTCCCAAACTAAGGAGTGTAATTTTTATCTGTGCCGGATGGCAAAAATGGTTCACCTATATTTTCCATACCTATATACTATAGCACTTTTTAAAGCTCTCACGTCGTATAAAGTCGTATGCTTGAAGCTTGAATCTGAAAAGGTCGTATTTCATAATTGCGATTGTTGCGCGTTTATAAATGAGCAGCGTATTGCGCAATTGAATTAATTTTGGCGGCGATTTTTATTTCTTGTTGTCCCGATACAATCGGGAGGACCAATTTAATTCGGCGTTAGTCACCGTTTAGTCACAATGGCGCGAGCGCGCGATTATTTCTGGGCGCGCGGCCAAAATGTCCCCGCGGAGTATGTGCGACGCTCATTGTGTATGACTAACAATCGAGGACACTTGTAATAAACGAAGAAAAACAACAATATACTATTATTTTCGTGTAAAATGTAATAACCATATTGCCTTGCCCGCAAAATCCAAGGGAATATGTGGAAACCGTAACTAAGACTGATTTTTTTTGCCGAAAAATAAACTAGGGATATCAGACGGGGGACTGAAAAGAGAAAAGTTCAGAGGAGTATAATCACCCGGTATTTGCCTTAACTTCTCTTAAAACTGTGAAAGTTGATTCGCGACAAATTCGCTTCGATAGAGGCTTTGTCTGACACAAAACAATAAACTAGGAATATCAGACGTGAGGCTGAAAAGAGAGAAGTTCAGAGGAGTATAATCACCCGGTATTTGCCTTAACTTCTCTGAAAACTGTGGAAGTTGATTCGCGACAAATTCGCTTCGATAGAGGCTTTGTCTGACTCGTACTTGGCATAGGGGATCCTCAGTTCATACCCCAATTCAGGCTCCCCAATGCTAAGTACGAGACATACGACACCTCGTAACACTGAGCGAAAAATAAATGGTGTTTTTTTTGTGTAGAAATTCTGCTATCAGAATGCATGTGAATATTAAGTGTTAACCCAAATTAGAATAATAAATTCTGTAAATGGTAAAATTGCCCAAAAAGTTACAATTTGAAACACAGTTTTATAAATTGATATACTGTGAGTGGAGCAGGGAGGACAAAGTGTGCATGGCAAGAGCGAGGTGTGGGTCAGACGAGAGAGGAAGGAAAGTGTGGATGGGGCTGGGGTACACCGCGTATGCGCAGTGTAGTAAGGGACACGTGGACACCTTAGCAATGAATGTGAAGGTGTGAAAGCAGAGTGGGTTGGAGATTGCAGAAAGCTGAATGAATGGTTAGGGGAGGATGGGAAAGGCGTGAAGATCTGCAGGAGGCTGATGACGTGGGAAAGAAATTGGCGAGGGCAGAGGGAGTGTAGGGTTATTTATGCTGTTAATGTGTATTTTGCTGATTGTTACTTTTATTTTTATTTTTATGTATGTTTGTTGTTGGTTTTGATAATAGCATTGTATATTGGAGGGTTTTTGTGTTTTCTTGAGTTGTCATGCCAAATAAAGGTCTTTTTTTTAAATTGATATATCGACTGGTATATGTATTTTGCAATGCAATTTTTGTTGTTTCAGGCTCCAGTGGTATGGGACAGACAAGTGTGCAAGGGGCGCAGAGCTCGAATGGTGACCCCGACCTGGAGAACATGCACATGCTCCTGGATGAGGACCTGCGACCGGCTACACCCGATATGACCGACCCAAAAAGCGTAGCCCTCTTCGAGGAGCACAAAATGCTCGCACAGGAGTATTTAAAAGTAAATAAATACACGGGTCATATGATAATTAGTATGTTCTTCAATAAGCATGTAATTAATTACCCCTGGTATGAATGAGATCATTCATTCATTCTCCCGAATGGGTAAATGCCATTGCACATATGATAGTAAAATTAAATATTAACCGAAATTAATGAATTAATGGTATATTTTTAACGGTGATACTCGAAGCATCTTCTGTCAAGTGTTTTTTTATTATACTATATATAATTTGTAGGTTCAAACAGAGTTGGTATACCAATCGCAGAAATGCGAGCGACTGAAAGCGGCGCAGAGTGCTGAAAAGCAACGCCAGCGGCAAGCGATAGAGCAGCTGCAGAGTGAAAAAGAGTCGCTCATGCTGCTACGGGAAAACCTCCAGAAACAGAAGCACACCATCGTGAAACTTAGCTCGCATCAGGGTAGATCAACATCCAGCAGCGACTGGGTTATGCTACCCGGACAAGAAGAAGAAGATAACTAGTGTCTTCCCTATGAGGGCCAATGGCCCTATTTTATCCTAGACTGTTTTTACTACACGCGCGTTAACTACCTTTTTAATTCTGTGTACGTGTTTCAAAAACTTTATGCAAATTTAAAGGTATAGTATAGATATTGGTGCCAGTGGCGCGACTAGCCACTAAGGACTCAGAAAATGCCTCAATTTACGTTTAAATGCCCAAATAAGTGAGACAAAAAAGCACCTCACGTGGATTGGACTGTATAAAGTTTGCACGTGCCTGGGGGGGGGCAGTTAAATCGAGTTTAGCTATTGAACAACCGGCCCTTAAATTGTTAATCAGTTGAAAATGACAATAATGTTAAAGGGCGTGCTCCTTAACAGATAACAGATGTATTTTTATAAAATATTTATTGTGTGTATGATCGCAAATGATGAACGAGTTTTAATTCCTCTTGTATGTTACTTAAAAATACTCCTACCTTGATGAGTTTCTAATGTACTTATTGTGTGCAAAACCTTCCCTCAATGCGGGATATTTTAGACTGTATATATTGTGAGATATTTTAAACTATGTTTTAATTATAAAGTTTTTATCTTGGCAGTTTTAATTCACTTTATACTATGAGATTGAAGAATTTTGGAAAGTGTTAAGTTTTTTTAACGTTTAGGTTATAAAACATTTCCTAGATATAGAAGCTTCTGAGAAATACTCGGGGCAATCCGAGCTATATGGATAAATGGGGGCGCAAGTTATATTGGTGTAAGTCACTCATACTAGCTACCCCGTGTTTTTTTTTCTTTGCGGAGGGGCGTATTATTTCTAGTAACCCACGAGCGCCGAATATCCTAGGACGGCCCTGACAGAAACATATATTATTTCATTTTTTCACAATATCGATTTTTTGACCAAATTTATATTAAATCCCAATTAAAAACGTGAAGACGTTTTCGGTAAAACAGTACCTTCCTTTACAATCAGTGATGTAAAACTAATGATCATCAAAACAAAACTTTTATCTTTATAGAGCTATAAGGGCCGGTACTACAATTGACATTTAACTGGAGAATAAGGTTATTCGTGGAATAAGTTTGACATATTGGCGTTAATATCTCAAACTTATTCCATGAATAGCCTTATTCTCCGGTTAAATTACAATTGTAGAACTGGCCCTAAGTCGTGCGGCTTTTTCGTGGGCAAAGAGAGGAGCTCGGAGGAGTTTAATCACCCGGTATTTACTTTACTTCACAGAAATAATGGTGATCATTTTTATTTATTGGTTTATAGAGAGGAATCCAACTCTATTAGACTATCGGCCTAATTGGTTTATACTTTTTAGTAATGTAAAATTGCTGTCAACATCATTAAAATAATTGTGCGTTTTGCGGGTGTATAGAAGTAAATTTGACTTTATTATTAACACATTATACGCGGGAAATTATCAGGTCTTGTGGGCCTAGATAGCGGGCGCTTTTCCGAATATATAATACTACTTTTTCTGTCCTGTGAGGAGGAAATCTTCCAAAAACATCCCTTGGCGGGCATGTGTAGTGTCCGATTCACCCCGCGTCCAATCCAGGGCACCTACCGCGCCGTTTTGCGTCCGTCCGTCCGTCGTGTCTCTTGTCTAGTTCGGTTCCATGGTACGTCATTTGTTAGAGATCTTGCAGTTTTGATCTTATATCTATCCAGAGGTGCGATTTTTGAGCGAGCGCTATAAAACGTTTAGTTTCATAGGGATGGACTAATAGTATTAGCTCAAAAATTAATGGCAAAATCTAACTGTCAAGTTGTTAGTTCTACGAAAGATAGCGATCACTCTTCACGGCGTGAAGGGCGAAAAATCAATACCATTCGCAATAATAGTGAAGGTCTGTCTATCGCTTTGTTCATAGCATCGCTCAAAAATAGCCCCCCAGGTGTATGTGGTTTCAGCCTCCTCGTTTTGTGGCGCTTCTAGCTTTTCATGCATCGGATCAACCGTCATTTCTCTTATCGGGTTCAGTTTCATGTTTTGTCGTTTGTTTGGAGGTTTTCATTAATTTGCTGTCTCATAACTGTCCGAGTGTATGTCGTTACGGCCTCCCAGCTGGTGGCCCTTTCTATCATTGTGTCCCCAGTCTCGTCGATGTCTCGACCTCATCCCCAAGTTGGAGCCTCATCGTGACTCGCTCACGATACCATCTGTGGCACTTGAAAATGGTGTTGGTCGCGCCATCCGTGTGGTTGCTGTGCCTGCATTTCGATGAGGTGGCTTTCTGAGTTCGATGCAAGTATTGTTGAAATACCTGGTGTCCAGTTAAAAATTGCGTGACCTTGTGGTCCATTGTTCCGTGCTATCTCCCGGCTAATCTTGGGAAATAGCTTTCTCGTCCACTTGGTCTTCTGAGTTGTCTGCCATCTGCTCTGCCACTTACTCATGGTTATAACTCCATCCTTTCTTCAGTTCTGTGTTTGTAGCAGAGCCTCCCATGACTTTGTAGCAGATGTTGGTTCTCTTTTCCACTATGAGGTCCGCAGGGACCACTCTTCCTGCGTCCGTGGATTTCGTTCGATAGGCCCGGATGATACGAAAAGCTCTAGTAAGCAACGCCCCCTTAACCTGCACGCATTCCTCTGGGGCTTGGTGGAATCAACCCAGATCGGAGCTGCGTGCATGAGTAGGACCCGCGACAACGTTGCCAGCACCCTCCTCTTCGCTTTCCGCGGGCCATCGATGTACGGGTGAATCCTTGCAAGAGCCGCCTCCGTTCTCGCGGCTTTCTGCGCAGTTTCAAGGACATGGGCAGTGGGTATCCATCAAGCAGTGTTTCCTCGTCCTCCAGGTCCCGGTGTTCGCTGCATTGACAATTTTTTTGACCGCTAGGATGTCGTAACAGGTGGACCTACCCCTGCAGAGCCCTTAATGAGAGACCCTCACTACATTCCAGAGCCCCCACCAGTCGGTCCGTGATCAGGCATTCTATTATCTTCGCTACCCCGTCCAGGAGATTAGTGGTCGGTAGGATTTAGGGTCAGACGGTGGCGCAACTACATACCACTCGACCAATATACCATATTTTACAAGTTTTGAAGCATTGTAAACTTTAAAACAAAATCTGCCACGCCGTGGAATAATAGCTTCATCTATAGTTATTTCTCGGTCAGGCTTACATATTTGCGAAAATTTGGGCATCTGTATATTGAATACAGGCTTGATTTTGACTATCCTATCTCCGTCTTCTGGAATACTTTTGTTATTTGCAAAATATAAAAGTGACTATATTTACCAGAACCGATCTTGTTTTCGTAAATATCGGGGTTTCTGGTAAAGGTCCAATATTCTTCTCTCCTGTCTTTACGCATTTGCACCATACGCCCAAAGAAGCCCTAAAATGTGTTGCATCAAATGCGAGATTAGTTTCCACTTTTGGCTATTTATTTTCTATAGTTTCTAAAACGATCTACGTTCTGTTCATGATATCTATTACTTTTGATAATTAATAAATTGTGATATCTTCTCTAATGAACAATTTACTAGAACGTTCACACTATCCAAATCTTCGGGAAATATTTGGACTCCTACATTTCGTACGAAATTTTCTATGTAAGCGGAACATCCATTTCTGACCGGTGCTCTAAATTATCTTCGTCGCTACTTTCATTTGAATCCGCAAGAGGTAGAGGCCAATATTAGCCTCCATAATCACCTTCACGAATATCTGAATAGACCTCACCGGAAACTTGCGATAATTTGTCAGCAAATATTTCATCGTCCTTGCAGTCTCCTTGCACTCCTTTTTAGGTCATTTTATAAAATGAACGGTAAATTAAAAAAAAATATCTGCGTTTCCTCCGTGGACCGCGTGGCTGACTCCTGGACTGCATCCACTGTGGATCTACCCTTACGGATGGCAGTCGAATAAACCTCCGGCAGCAGCCACCGATTTATCGAGGCGTTCGACGAGGAGTCTTTCCAGTGGCTTTGCACCGTCTAGTAGGCAGAGAGACCTGTACGCTGACAGGTCGATATTCGGCTTCCCTTTCTTCAGGACGACAACGAGGCCTTCCATCGCGCCGTAAACTTGCCGACTTGGAGGCACTAGTTCAGGACCTCCGTGATCTCTGTGGGATGGCTGTGGCAGCAACCTTGATGGCCTCATTGTGCAGACCATATAGGCCTGCAACTCTCCCGGTTGGAAGCCTGGCGGCAGCAGCCGAGACGTCGGTGGTTCAGGGTTTGGCCCGGTATCTTCCCACTATCTGGCGCCTGTCAAGAATAGCGTGCGCCACTGAGGATTTTGGCACCAGTGGTCTGGCTCCCTTCTTGGAGACGATTTTGTAGGGGAGGCCGCGCATAGATCAGCCTCCATCTTCTCGCACAGCTCATTCCAGCAACAGATCTTTCTTCTCGTGATGGCTGTACGGAGGTCCTTCCTCACTCGGACGTAGGCCCTTGCCAGTTCCTCGACTTGGGAAGACGGTATAGGAAACAGTAGCGCACGGTATAGGAAACAGTAGTGCAAATTCGTACATGCTTAAGATAGTGAAATAAAAAAAATAGTTAATTGAATCTATTATATAGAACAAAGAAAGCAACTGATAGTGTTCAATAAAAGGGCAACAATAGAATACACAGAGAGATATAAATCAGGAAGAAAAATGGCAAAAGAGAACAGTAGAAAGTACAATGTACAAATCGCGAAATAAGTTCTAGAAAAACACAAAGGTGCCAAAGTATTCAGGAGAAAACAAGGTACATAAAATATGAGATCGTCAGATTTAAATATATGGAGTACCGAATTGAAGAAAATCAAAAAGACTTTTACAACGATCTATAAAGATAAAGAGCGATATATCCGAACAAGATCAAAGAAGAAAAGTGAACGTGAACTCAAAAGATATACCTACTGTTACCGTTTCGGCGAACATGCCGCTTACCCCTGCTCTACGCTCAGTAGGGTTGCGTGCGCCTCTTCAGCGGATGCTAAGAGTAGGGAGCCGGTTCGCCCCCTATAAATAACGTGCACGCAGCCCTAAACGGCAGTCAATTCTTCCTCACCAAGACTCAGAGGACTAATTCATATTACCCGACTATCGCCTTGAAACCTATACTTGAGTTTAATTTTTTACCTTTGGTAAATCGATCCTCCCTCACCAAGACTCAGAGGATCGATTTATTTCCTTGCAGCTATTAGCTTACACTAATAATTGTGTCCCATATCCCTCACCACGACTCAGAGAACCGTTTCAAGAACATCCTCGACGCCGAGCATTGATCCTATCTTCCCCGTAAGGCGGCCTGACAGTTTTTAACCCTCCCCGTGCCTGTCTTACGAAGAGCTGGCCCCGGCGACAAAAGATATACCTACTGTTACCGTTTCGGCGAACATGCCGCTTACCCCTGCTCTACGCTCAGTAGGGTTGCGTGCGCCTCTTCAGCGGATGCTAAGAGTAGGGAGCCGGTTCGCCCCCTATAAATAACGTGCACGCAGCCCTAAACGGCAGTCAATTCTTCCTCACCAAGACTCAGAGGACTAATTCATATTACCCGACTATCGCCTTGAAACCTATACTTGAGTTTAATTTTTTACCTTTGGTAAATCGATCCTCCCTCACCAAGACTCAGAGGATCGATTTATTTCCTTGCAGCTATTAGCTTACAATAATAATTGTGTCCCATATCCCTCACCACGACTCAGAGAACCGTTTCAAGAACATCCTCGACGCCGAGCATTGATCCTATCTTCCCCGTAAGGCGGCCTGACAGTTTTTAACCCTCCCCGTGCCTGTCTTACGAAGAGCTGGCCCCGGCGACAAAAGATATACCTACTGTTACCGTTTCGGCGAACATGCCGCTTACCCCTGCTCCACGCTCAGTAGGGTTGCGTGAGCCTCTTCAGCGGATACTAAGAGTAGGGAGCCGGTTCGCCCCCTATAAATAACGTGCACGCAGCCCTAAACGGCAGTCAATTCTTCCTCACCAAGACTCAGAGGACTAATTCATATTACCTGACTATCGCCTTGAAACCGATACTTGAGTTTAATTTTTTACCTTTGGTAAATCGATCCTCCCTCGCCAAGACTCAGAGGATCGATTTATTTCCTTACAGCTATTAGCTTACACTAATAATTGTATCCCATATCCCTCACCACGACTCAGAGAACCGTTTCAAGAACATCCTCGAGCGTTGATCCTATCTTCCCCGTAAGGCGGCCTGACAGTTTTTAACCCTCCCCGTGCATGTCTTACGAAGAGCTGGCCCCGGCGACGGACTGCAGCTTCCTTCACCAACCCCGTCGACGCCAAGCATCGATAACACTACAATGACAAAGGACGAAATAAAAATCACACTGAAACATATAAAAACGGAACAGCACCAGGAGATGACGGGATACTAACGGAAATTTTAAAACTAGCAGGAGACACGATGTAAAATCTTCTAGAAATACTGTACAACCGATACTTGGAAACGAAGGATATTCCGTAAGACTGGCCTAATGCCCTCATGACAATCATCCACAAGAAAGGAGAAACCGAACATTTGGACAACTACAGGCCAATCAGTCTTTTATAACAAATCTATAAATTACGCGCAAAAATTATAAGCAGCCGACTAACTCTAAAACTGGACTTTACCAGCGAAGAGAACAGGCTTTGTTCAGGCAAAGGTTTAGCACTGTGGTACACCTACAAACGATAAGAGTGCTGATAGAAAAAGAATACAATATACCCCCTAGGGCTAGCGTTTGTGGACTTTTTTTTTCTACGGTGAGTACAGCCCCCGCCCCTAGGCTGTGTGCACTGCGGCCCTTCACGGACCTATTGTGCCTCATACAACATCCATAATATGCTAGCCGGATCAACTCTTTGTAGATAAGTTTCCCGACTAGCGGTGGATTCGAACTACCAATGTTCCGCACGCAATAGCTTCAGACTAAACTCTAAAGTCCAGGCGCAGTGGTCTAAGGCGACGACCACTGCGCCTGGACTTTAGAAAAGCCTTTGGCAATTCAGCATGCCCTCAAAAACGTAACAATAGAAGATAAATATGCAAATATGATCAATAACATCTACCGAAATACCACACTACAAATTCAACTGTATTGAAACATCTGACAAAGTAAAAATAGAGGAGTACCGCAAGGAGACACAATGCCGCCTAAGTAGTCCTAGAAGATGCAATGGGAATAGCACCATCCCCCAACGACATGGCTGGTTATAATGCGTAAGAAAGGAAATCCGGCATGCGACACAAATGCCTATCTACCGCTATACCTTCTTGACGGATCAGCCAAAGTCATGGATAGACTCTTTACGGATCGTCTAGCCGAAGCCCTTGAAAGCACCGGAAGTCTACACGGCTGACACTACGGATTCAGGAGGGGAAGATACACACCCGACGCCACAACGCGGAGGAGGCGCTGGCACTGTATGATGGATAATGTATTAAATACTGCCATCGCTGGCCATTATGACAGCGCTACAGAGAAGGTAGGTTCCCGAAGCTTCTGATCGGGCTTGTCGTGGTCCACAAGGTTCGGGACAGGGCTCCTATGGAACATCGCCCTAAGGGTAACCCTTTCACCAGAAACGACAACACTCGCCGAGTCGATCCTCGCCCGCGGTGTTCTAGGCGGTGGCCATTTCCACCCCGGCCTTCGTTACCTGGTAGGTCTCCAGCCTCTCTTTGGCCAGCAGGTCGTTTGGTATGGACGAGGCCAGTACAACCACGGCGTCTAGGAAGATGGTACGGTATGCCCTAGTGAATTCTAATTGCGCCATTCTAGGCGCTTGAGGCATAACCAGCCATGCCGCACATGTCCTGGACACTACGCAGAAAGCCGCCAGAACGGAAGCAGCACTGACCAGACTGCTTTCCAACATTGGAAGCCCTGGGGCACGCATAGGAGGTTGCTGTCTACAGAGTCGCGCGCATAACTCATCAATGCAGCCCTATCCCGGATCAACGCTACGAAGACAGTTGTTGGCGGATCATATTGTTTCGATGGGTCCACATTTAATAGTAGCCAAGGGCTCAGGTTTGAAGTGAAAAGTAAGAACATATAATCAAAATTTGCCCTCTGACTACCTAACGGATCAGCGCAAGGCAAACATATTTATAGGGTTTTATTTGAGCAAAATTTGAATGTTGTTTAAGGTTGGTACTAGCAATTTCGGACGTTCCCATCAAAATTCATCACTCCGTGTGTCAAAATTTCAAAATGTGTATTACTATTAATTCCGAAAATGAATGTATCTGGCTCGTATTGAGTCGCACCATCAAAAATTAGTCTTTCAATAACAGCTGCGATGCAGCCAAATGCGCCATTCCCTGCGGAACGTGGTCCTGCTGCAAGAGTTCTTCTTGGCGGTCGATCGACGCGACTATGCCACCGTAAAACGTTGCCTGGAGAACGGGCTAGACCCCAACTCGACCGACAAGGTCGGCCGGACCGCCCTCCACCTAAGCGCTCTAAACGGAGACGTGGAGCTCTGTAGGATCGTTTTGGCTGTAGCTGGCGTCAATGTGAATCAAAGGACATGGAATTTAGACTTCACTCCACTCCATTGGGCTGTGTTTCACAATCGAATTGGGATTGTTCACCTGCTGATATCGAATGGGGCCGAAATTAATGCGTTAAACAGGTAGATTTATAAAAAAATCTAATGAACAAGTGTGTCCTAAAAAATTAATTAGAAACAAACAGACGTGCCTACATTTTGCAACATCCACGGGGAATTTGGACCTTGTTACATTGCTGTTGGAAAACCACGCGGAAGTCAACGCAATCGACTCGTTTGATCACACCCCGCTTTCACTGGCTGTGCTCGACTCTCGTCATTTTCCCATTGCGGGGATGCTTTTGGAGTGTGGGGCTAATCCGCTTCTACACCGGCCGTACAGCCTCCCACTGTTCCATGGTAAAACCTATAAACATATCTCAATACAAATATGGTGATTGTAGTATTATCGATAATAGTTGTTAAAACTGATGATGATCATAGTATTAATGGTCTGCAGCGCTAAAAATGTCTCAGTTAAGATGTTAGTATAGTCAGTGGTGATTATTCATTTTTACCCACTTCTCCAGTTACGAACTTTTCGAAACAAGTAAAATAGAAAAGAAAAGTTAAGTTCAATAGTTTCACGACTCGATAGTACCCATTACTAATAATTATTTATGAAATTATTAATAGTACGGAGGAAAAGCCTCACGGCCGATAAAGATAGAAGTTTTTTTTATTAATAGTAAAATTCAATATAAAAAACAACATCGTTAACCATTTATACATATATATATATATATATATATATATATATATATATATATATATATATATATATATATATATATATATATATATATTCATTTCAGCGGCTAAAATTTTAAATTATGTTAAGGTTAAATGATATTAAGATTAAAAAATCTTCTATCTATATAGATGTCAGTCCGAGGGTTTTCCGCTGCTAAAGGGACTGACAACTATATAGATAGAAGATTTTTTAATATTAATATCATTTAACCTTAACATTCTAACTCTAAAATTTAAAATTTTAGCCGCTGAAATGAAAATATATATGTATAAATAGAGGAGTTCAATCGCCCAATATTTAGCTTAACTTCACAGAAAACCTCTGAAAAATTGATTCACGAAATTTCGCCCACAATGAGGTTTATACTACGTACTTTGTGCTACGAATACGAGACGGACTCTAACGCCTCTAACCACTAGGCCACTGATAGCAAAATTGTCAGAGATGATTCGCGAAATTCCGCCCACCATGAGGTTTATACTACGTACTTTGTGCTACGAATACGAGATGGACTCTAACGCCTCTAACCACTAGGCCACTGATAGAAGTTGTTTTAAAACAAACCCAACTCAGTGTCCTAATGAGTAGAGGCGCCATTCGCCTCGTACTGAGCATCGGGAGAAAAGAGTTCAAAGACCATTGCTGGCGATATCGCGAATTACAAGTTTTCTGTGACGCTAAGGTAAATACCGGGTGATTAAACTCCTCTGAGCTTCCCCCTTTACCGACGGAAAAGCCCCATTGCTGATAGCCCTATAGATAGAAGTTTTTTTTAAATCTAACCCAGCTCCTAATGGGTAGAGGCGCCGTTCATCTCGTACTGAGCATTGGGAAGGGAGAGTTCAAATCATTGCTAGCGAATTTTCGAAAAATACCTCTCACAGTTTTTCAGAGGTTTTCTGTGAAGTTAAGGTAAATACCGGGTTATTAAACGAACTTCTTTATGGTAAACCCTTTAGCCTGATAGCCTTACAAAGTAGGTAACTATTTGACATTCAAACGCTTTCTTGAATCTAGCTAAGATTAGGCATGTACCCTGTCTAATCTTTGCTATTATTGTTAGTTAGGTCGGCGTAAGTCCATCCTATAATACCAAGATAGCAGTTCTACAGCTATCGATAGTATCCGTCACTGCAATGAACTAAATTAATGAATTTTCTAGAAGCCGTGCTTAATTGCTCTGAGCTTGATAAGTTGCCCTTTCTGGCATTGCTGCACGACTACGGCGGCGATTCGAGTGAAATCGACGTTACTGGTAAGAATGCCTGGCACTACGCCGCCTTAAACGGGTGGACTATGGCAGGGGTTTTTCTACATTACATTAAATGCCCGGAAGATGTGCCTGATTATATGGAACGGACCCCCTACGATCTCGCAATGCAGCATCAGAATTACAATATTGCGAGCCTTCTGCTGAAATATAGGGAAGATGGTAAAAAGTCCAAGTCGTTGTTGGATGTGTCTAGTAATAAGCTGAGCGCGTTATCGGTGCACGATATACTCATCTTAATAAACGAGTAGTAGTTGTAAGTAGTTTAGTAATGTATATGGTACTAAAATTATTCGATACATTAGTAGGAGTTATTAGTAATGACCGACCGAAAGTTCGGTTTAAAAAAAACGATCATTCATTTTCTTTGGATGTAGATGAAAAAGGTATGTTTTATGTAATTTTCTGGTAATAATTAACCGAGTTTTTGAAGGCGATTTCGGTTCATTTTGCATTTAAAGGATCTTTATTTTTAAGTTTTATGAATACGGGCATTAATACTCTTAAACCATAGAGGATATATTTCTTCCTTTATGGTTTAAGAATATTAATGCCCGTATTCATAAAACTTAAAAATAAAGATCCTTTAAATGAAAAATGAACCGAAATCAGCTTCAAAAACTCGGTTTTGTTCGGACCATAGATATTAGATCAGCAGATAGGGCCATTCAAGAATAAGACTAGTCACTGTATTTGTTACCTTGGTCTGTTGGGGGTTTCTACATCCCCTATAAAGCGCCTGTCCTTGTGACGTATAGGGGAAAGCCTCCCAGACATGGGTGGTACCTAGGAAATCAACTGCTCGGGGCGGACCAAAACTAGAAAGGATAGCGTCTACCACGGAGCCGGCGCTAATAAAATATGAAAACAAATCTGTGAATGGGAAACTAATAATGAACATCCCCAGGAAAATCACTATAATAAAATAAATGGCGCCAAGTAACGGACAGCTCTTAAGGGGGCAGGGGGTGCGAAGAATCCCCTGAGTGTTCAAAATAATGGAATCCACAATCAAAATTAGGAAATTCAACGTTAGGAGCTTGTTTTCTCCTGGAAAGTTAGAAAATCTTGTGAAGGAAAAAGATAGATTCTAAAATAATGGGTGTAAGAGAAACAAGGTGGATAGGCTCAGGCTCCTGCATACATCCTCATGTCACACTCTTGCCCGTATTCACCAACATCCCATAATCTTTATAGGTCCCATAAGCATCATTGTGACAGAATATGCCAAATCAAATGTAAAACACCTTGCCTTGAAAGGCACTTGTGATTGGAGCTTTAATGACACCTTTTGGTTAATTATTCAGTATTCTATATATCTAAAGTAACTACATTCTAGATAATCTATTGTTGCTATAACAACAAATACTTATGGGTTCAATAGCTATTGATAAATTTATGGAACGTTGGTGAATACGGGGGTCTATCTATTATCCTGAAATCTTTACATATTCACTTTTAGATGATGAAAAGAAAAAATGGCAAAAATATAAAGATTCCAAAATGATTAGCTTTATGAGTCAACAGTCAAAATACTTTTGAGAGTAATCCGGAATAGAATTAAGAACAATGAGAACAATACCAAGAGGAGACGCAGTTTGGAGTGAGGAATAACTTGGGCACCAGGGAGGCATTGTTTGCACCACCAGTTTTACTACTACTAAAAGTGTAGAGACCTGCGCAAAGACATCTTCATTTGCTTTTTTCTAAGAAACTGATTTTTGTCTATTTCAAGTTTTTTTTTAATGAAACTACATATTCTCTTCTGTATTATTTTTTTCAAATATTTTTGAAAATACACTTGCTAATGCGATTAGTCTATAATTTTCTGTATTAGTAGGATCTCATTTTTGAAAATTGGTACAATCTTAGTCCTTTTTAAGGACACAATACAGCTGAAGAAATTGTAATCCAAGGTTGCATATTGTCCCCACTACAACTTATGACATTTTCTATTGATGCATTTGTACCACTATTTTCTAAGAAACTGATTTTTGTCTATTTCAAGTTTTTTTTAATGAAACTACATATTCCCTTCTTTATTATTTTTTTCAAATATTTTTGAAAATACACTTGCTAATGCGATTAGTCTATAATTTTCTGGATTAGTAGGATCTCATTTTTGAAAATTGGTACAATCTTAGTCCTTTTTAAGGACACAATACAACTGAAGAAATTGTAATCCAAAGTTGCATATTGTCCCCACTACAACTTATGACATTTTCTATTGATGCATTTGTACCTCTATTTTCTAAGAAACTGATTTTTGTCTATTTCAAGTTTTTTTTAATGAAACTACATATTCTCTTCTTTATTATTTTTTTTCAAATATTTTTGAAAATACGCTTGCTAATGCGATTAGTCTATAATTTTCTGGATTAGTAGGATCTCATTTTTGAAAATTGGTACAATCTTAGTCCTTTTAAGTCATTCCGGAAAAGTTACGTCATTATCATCATAATATACCAATTTATTAGAGCTACGAGTTTATCCGATTTTATTTATTTCGAATTTCTGCTCCAATCTTCCGCACGAACTCCATGTTCATCTATTCTCCATGGCCTCTGAATTCTATTGTCGCGGGGTTCGATACCCACGGGAAGTTTTCTTCGTGCATGCTTTTCGAGTCGGCTAGGTGGAACGCTAAGGTGTTGGTAACCCTATGACTTTCTTCAGGAAACGTGGTTTTATTTTATCCACTTGGATTAGCTGATGACACAGGGACTTGAAATCGTAGGTCATAATTTCATGCTGTAAAAATGCAGTGTCTAGATTGAGTTATGCTTGAGTGAGCCTATTGTCTGCGCCATCTTCCTGCTTTTTGTGTTGATATGTTTGGTGAGGGTGAGCGATGTTTGTAGGATATCGTATTGATTGGCACATTCGATTTGTTCTTTACCTAAGAAGGCCCTGTCATTTTTTCCAAGACTTCCGCCATTCCTAAATTTGATTACCTTACTCTTTTTAAAGTTGACACTTAGTTTATTGGCCTCACACCATGACTCCAGTCGGTTTAGACTTAACTGTAGGTGTTCAAGACTTTATGAATATATGGCCAAGTCATCTGCGTTCATTATGGAATTTTGTTTTTGTACATTTTTTAGATTCTAGTAGGTCTCCTTGCAGCTCACCACGCTCTTGTGGGATCTGGTTGGAGATCTCTTTTCAGTTGTTTATTTTGACGAAGTTTGTGTTGACAATTGCTCTATTTACATTGTATATTTTCCATATTTACTCACATAGTCTGTTTCTATCCACTGACTCAAAGGCTTTTTGAAAGTCTATAAAAGCTACGTATAGCTTGCCTCGAGATTGGGCCGTGGCTGTCTGTATTTCTTCTAAGAGATTTATAGCATATTCACAGCTTTTGTCACTGCTGCCGAGTTGCACCTTGGCAGAAATTGTTCTAGGCGAGCTTGATGTAATTTATTATATTTTACTCTATCAAAAGCTATTTCGAAATCAATATAACGGGTGCAAGAGACACTAAATCTAACAGTTTGAATTGAGATACTAGAAGCGCCCTTCTAGCTTTTGTCACTGCTGCCGAGTTGCACCTTGGCAGAAATTGTTCTAGGCGAGCTTGATGTAATTTATTATGTTTTACTCTATCAAAAGCTTTTTCGAAATCAATATAACGGGTGCAAGAGACCCTAAATCTAACAGTTTCAATTGAGATGCTAGAAGCGCCCTTCTAGCATCTCAATTCAAACTGTTAGATTTAGGGTCTCTTGCACCCGTTATATTGATTTCGAAAAAGCTTTTGATAGGATAAAACATAATAAATTACATCAACTACTCCTGAGTAAAAACATTGACTCGGATAACTAGGGTCAAACAGTTCATGCAAAAGTCGAAAAACAGCTATCAGAAGAAATGGAGATAAGGCAAGGCTGTATTCTTCAGGGAAGCCCTATCTTGTGCAATCTGTACACAAGTGAGATGAATGAGGTCTTAAGGAAAGGGTACGCGGGATCAGTGATGCTAGGAAGAACTATGGTATGGATGTTAGTAAAAGCTGATGATGTAGTGCTTGTGGCTAAGAGAGTGGAAGAGATACAAGCAATGTTGGAAACAATGGGAAGGTGTTTTGAAAAGAGGCACTCTTGCATTTGGTATTTTTCTACATTCACTAGTAAGAATGTGGAAAAATACCAAATGCAAGATTTTTAGAAATATAATATAGTAGGAAGTATTTGGTGTGGACGCAAGCAAAGGCGAGAATGGTTTGGGGGATAGTTAAGGTACAATGAGGGAGATGGTGGGATAGAAACCTAGTAATAGTGTGTAAGGTCTGGGATGCGTGTGTGAAGCCAATACAGTTGAATGGACGGGACGTATGGGGATTGCGAGAGTGCGATATAATATAAAGCGAGCAAGGCTGGTTCCTAAAAAGCACTCGCAAGATCGACGCCTATGACGATGAGCCTGTGGTGGGATTCGTGTGGGAAGTTCGTAGAAACTGTAGGAGTTGGTGCGGGAGGTGTGAATAAGATTTATGACGAGTATGTCAGATAGTAGATGGAAAACAGATAGAGGTAGTATGTATGAAAGCGTGGGTATGTCTGAGGTGTGGGTGGATGAAATAATGCTGAGAAAAATGTTTAGTCCAGGAACTGAGGTCAGGAAGAGAATGAGGGATGTTGAGTGGCAAAAAAGGCAGGTGACAATGACTGAGAGCTCGTACAGCCATGGTTGTGTGGAGTGCGCTCCTAGCTACACAACCAGGGGAGGGTGGAACAGGGAGAACAACGTATGTATGGTAGGAGACGTCATTCGGTGGACAGAGGAGGAAAAATATGGATACACCATGTGTGTAGTGTTTAGTAAGGGGACTGACACGTGGTGGAACCTAGGCAACGAATATGATGGAGTGTAAACCAGACTGGGTGGGGGATGACAGAAAGGTGAATGAATGATTAAGAGAGGACGAGTAAGGCGTGATAATCTGCAAAAGGTTGGTGTGGGAAAGAAAATGGATGAGGGAAGTTGTATTTTTCTAGTTTGAGGATTATATTTTACCATTGTTGAGTTGGATTTGTTTAATTTTGTTGTTGTTTTTGTGTGCAATGGCCATGGCGAAATTTAGATGAAGTGAACGAGATTTAGAAGTCTATGAGGAGAAGATGAAATACGTAAAGTGGGATGAAGTGAATTCGGTACAGCAGCTGGAGAGGGTGATGGTGGCAGCGTTGGTGAAGAAGAGTGTCAGCCGGATGTACATCTGATTTTATGAAGAGTGCAGGAGAAAGAAGTCAATATGGCCAAATGGTCAATATGGCGGAGCGGACAAATGAGAGACGAAAGTTGGAGAGAGCTTTTTGGAAGGGCGCTTCTAGCATCTCAATTCAAACTGTTAGATTTAGGGTGTCTTGCACCCGTTATATTGATTTCGAAAAAGCTTTTGATAGGGTAAAACATAATAAATTACATCAACTACTCCTGAGTAAAAACTTTGACTCGGATGACGTGAAGATAATCTGCAACTTATACTGTGGTCGAACAAATCGAAAATCAGCTAACAGAAGAAATGGAGATAAGGCAAGGCTGTATTCTTTCGCCACTTCTATTTAACCTCTATAGAGAAGCTATATTTAATGAAACGTTGGAACAAGAACAAATAGGAGTGGATATAAATAGAGAAATTGTGAACAACATCAGATATGCGGATGACAAGGTTTTGTTCGCAAGTAGCCTTAGAGACGTACAACACCTTCTAGCAAAACTAAACGATCGATGTCGTGAGTACGGACTAAAAATAAATTTTAATAAAACCAAGTTAATGTTAATTACAAAATCCCCGCTGAATCAAAATCAGATAAACCTGAGGGTAGCGAACACCACCATAGAAAATGTGCAGACGTATAGTTACCTTGGAACCTGGATACATCAATCGGGTAACCAAACCAAAGAAATTAAAACAAGGATTGAAATAGCGAGATCAATATTTGTGAAAATGAAAAAGCTCTTCACTAGTAGGTATATAAGCCTAGAACTTAGAACAAGAATGCTACGGTGCTATGTCTTTGTTACATTACTGTATGGGGTTGAAGCTTGGATTCTTAAGAAGAATCACTTAGACAAACTAAATGCCTTCGAAATGTGGTGTTACCGCAGAATGTGGCGTACTCCATGGACAGATAAACACTGAAGTCTTAAATAAAATGCAAAAAGAACGGGAAATAATTCACACCATAAAGAAGAGAATGTTACAATACCTAGGCCACATAATGAGAGGACGCGCTGCTACAATTGATAGTACAAGGAAAGATCAGAGGAGGAAGGAACATCGAAAGACGCCGAATGTCCTGGCCTAAAAACCTAAGGGACTGCTTTGTCTGCAGCAACACTCAATTATTCCGAGCGACAGGCAATAAGGTTCGTATAGCTGTGATGATAGCAAACCACCGATTGGAGATGCACTGCAAGAAGAAGAAGAAGCACCTGCTTTCTCTTTGTATACAGTTTTTACCTTAGGAATTCTCCATGCTTTTGGGATGTCGCCTAGTATAATATGCTCGTTGACAATACTGTTTAGTCCTGTCGGTTTTTCCTTTTCAATTTGCTGAAATTCTCTGCGATTTCTAGATCTGTTATTGGTTAATTATACCAAAAATGTCTCTTTCATTTTTTCAATTTGCTGACATTCTCTGCAATTTCTAGATCTGTTCTTGGTTAATTATACCAAAAAGGTTTCTTCAACTTCCGTCTCTCATTTGTCCGCTCCGCCATATTGACTTCTTTCTCCTACACTCTTCATCAAATCAGAAGTACATCCGGCGGACACTCTTCTTCACCAACGCTGCCACCAACAGGAGAGGGTCTCCAGCTGCTGTGCCGGATTCACTTCCTCCCACTTTACGTATTTCTTCTTCTCTTCATAGACTTCCAATTCTGGTTCACTCCATCCAAATTTCGGCATGATCAATGCACACAGAAGCAAGAATAAAAATAAACAAATCCATCTCAACAATGTTAAAATATCATATATATATAATCCTCAAACTAGAAAAATACAACTTCTCGAAGTATTCCCTCATCCATTTCCTTTCCCGCGCCAACCCTTTGCAGTTTTTCACGCCTTTCCCATCCTCTCTTAACCATTCATTCACCTTTCTGCAATCCCCCACCCACTCCGGTTTACACTCCCTCGTATTCGTTGCCTAGGTGCCACCACGTGTCACTCCCCTTACTAAACAGTACACACGTGGTGTATCCGTGTCCCCATCCATATTTTTCCTTCTCTCTCTACCGAACCACATCTCCTGCCATACATACGTTGCCCTCCCTGTTATGTACCTAGGAGGCGTTACCCGCACTTGCCACTCCATATAACCAGGGTTGTACGAGCTCTCAGTCATTGTCACCTGCCTTTTTTGCCATTCAACATCCCTCATTCTCTTCCTGACCTCAGTTCCTGGACTAAACATTTTTCTCATCATTTCATCCACTCATACCTGACACATACCAACGCTTTCTTACATACTACCTCTCTATCGGTTTTCCATCTACTCTCTGCCATACTCCTCATACATATCATTCACACATCAGTCTCCCTTCCCCCAACTCCTACAGTTTCTTCGAACTTCCCACACGAATTCCACCACAGGTTCATCGTCATAGGCGTCGATCAGCCTTGCTCTCTTTATATTATATCCCACTCTCGCAATCCCCATACGTCCCGTCCATTCAACAGTATTGGCTTCACACACGCATCCCAGACCTTACACACTATTACTAGGTTTCTATCCCACCATCTCTGCCATTTTCTTTTAGCTATCTCCCAAGCCATTCTCGCCTTTGCTTGAGTCCACGCTTCATACCCTTATTTCTAAAAAAATCTTGCATTTGGTATTTTTTCACATTCTTACTAGTGAATGTGGAAAAATATCAAATGCAAGAGTGCCTCTTATCAAGACACCTTCCCATTGTTTCCAACATGCTTGTATCTCTTAGCCACAAGCACTACTTCATCAGCTTTTACTAACATCCATACCATATAGTTCTTCCTAGCAGCACTGATTCCACGTGCCCTTTTCTTAACACCTCATTCACCTCACTTGTGTACAGATTGAACAAAATAGGGCTTCCCTACCTTACTCCCACATTCATTCTAATTTTTGCCGATGCTTCTCTAGTCACCGTTGATTTTTCCCACAACTCTTTCTACCTCATTCTCTTCCTCTTCCACGCCTAACCTTTCCATGCACTTCACCAGCTTCCCCTGGGAACTGAGTCACTCACGAAAGGTCTCGGTACGCGATATCTTAGAACACTGTTCTCGGTTCTCGCTTTTTAGTACTCGATTCTCAAAAGTTCTCCATTCTACCCATTACTAAATTCCTCCTTCGAACTCCCCACCCATAAGGGTGATGACTATAAATTAATTCCTGTCCATCCCTTTCCAACTCGTGCAACAACTCTCTCAGTTCCATTATGTTTTCAGAATATCCCCACCCACATAATATCCTTGTACGCATTTCCACTTTGCCTACTACCAAACCCCGTAGTTTTCCTCGACTCCCTCTTGCATCCTCTGTGATATATATATATATATATATATATATATATATATATATATATATATATATATTTATATAAATATAGAATAGATCACTGGTATCCTCTTCTACCTTCTCCTGAACAAGACACGAGAGTGATCCTCGGGTCTAGTCAGGCTTCCTTCTGACCTAAATCTAGCAGAGGCCTAGTGCTATCCACTGACCCCCTGCGGGCGGGACAAAAGAGTACCCGCGGGGGGTCAGTGAATAGCACTAGGCCTCTGCTAGATTTAGGTCAGAAGGAAGCCTGACTAGACCCGAGGATCACTCTCGTGTCTTGTTCAGGAGAAGGTAGAAGAGGATACCAGTGATCTTCTGACTATAGAGGTTCTATGCAGCTGATTTATAGTCGGATGAGGCGGCGGGAAACGGAATCGGCGGGGTTTGTGGTGGAACGGCGGCAGTGCGATCAGCGGTAGAGGGAGTTAGGGTAGATGGGGCCCGACGTAGCGCATCCTAATGCGCGCAGCGTGTTCAGAGCACGTAACGTGCTTCAATCATCACACCTTCTATTACCTTCCTCACTCCCATCACAATTCCTCCTCACCATCTTAGTTTTTCATCGAACCGCTGTTAAAATCTGTTTAAATAGGAGAAACTTAGATAATATTTGAAATTACCCACCTCAATGACCTAGGTCCCTGGATAGAAGTCGTCCGTTTGGTAGTTTGGGAAGCGAGAGTTCATATCTCGTTGTGGGCGACTCACGTATTTCCGAAGGTTTTCTGTGAAGTTAAGGTAAATATGTTCAGAGATTCTCCCTTTACGAAAAGCTCTCAGGGTTGATTGCTATAAAGATAGAAGTTATTTTTATTTATTTGAATTTGTTAAATGCATAACACTAGAAAGGTATTAAATAGAATTAACAAAATTTTATAATACAAATTTATTATTTAAGTATAAAGTTAAAAACGAGAAATAAATTACTTGTGTTGTAAGTATATAAAAATCACGACGTATAATACTGGGTACATATAAATATTAAAAATATACAGTAATATGCAGCGAGTTGCTGAAAACTTCACAGGCTGTTATTCGATACAATAAGTACAATCACTAATTGAATACATCCAAATTAATTAATTATATAAATAACACACAATAATACTGTTCAATTATAAAAAAATATCGTCATCTAGCTTACATACAATTTTAAATAGGTTTTACATGAATGACTACAGTCAAATTAATGTGACATCAAATCTAGCTAATTGTAGCAGATCTAAACAATCTATAATACTACTAAAAGCAAGCAATTAATTTGTAAAGGAGTTGTGCCGTTTGTTTTTTTATTTTTATCAACAAATAAACATTAAAATACTTTTGATAATAGTTGGTAGTCAGTACCATTTGTCTAGACTAACACATACATTAACAACTGCGAGAAAGATAGCCAGGTTGATAGCCAGTTAACTAATGGTAACAAATACAGTAACTACTACTACTAATATTTTGAGGTCCCCAATTATAATTAAAGATGTTAAATATATGAGGCATTGGGCACAAAAGTGGACTAATCCTCAATTTTAAAAAATATGGTTTTATATCATTACTAGCCTGTCTCACACTGAGGAGCATAGGGAGTGAGAGTTGAAAGATGATAGTTTTAGGGAAATTTCACAATCACCTTTCACAGTATTTCAGAGGGTTTCTGTTAAGTTAAGGTAAATACTGGATGACACTCCACCGAGCTTTTCCCTTTACCAGCGGAAAAGCCCTTGGGCTGATTCACCCCATAAATATCAAATGCTTGCAAACATATATTGTTGAATGATGTTCATTTGTTTCAATTATTGGCACAATTCCTTTACAATTGTATTGTCAGAGATGTTTGGGTTTTAAACTGACTTACAATAAGGGTCAGATTATGCTGAAATAAGTTTCAAAGGACTAATTTTCATTACATTCCTAATTAATTAAGCCATAATCATCACTGCCACTAAACTAATCATTAGGCATGTTCTGATTATTATTATTTACATTTGAAGTCATTTAAAGACTTTCTTGGCCACTAGCTATTAAGAGCCTACGAAAAGTTGGAGAATTCAAACTAAAGTTCTTAGTTGTAATATTTTTGAATCGGAAGCCTGGCAATATAATTGGTCATAGTAGTCATAAATGGCTAATAATATTCATATTTATTTCTGCATAACCTGACCATAAGTGACATAACTTTACAGACATATTATGGAAGTACAGGATTAACATTGATTGCACAATCACCAACAACAAAGTTGGTGTGTATTCAATTTTTGATGAACACAGCAGAAAGTATTTTGATTTAAGATTACCTTTCCATCCATTTACAGATTCAATTAGTCCAGAGTGAGTGCAATATGAAAACATCTCAGCAAAGTAGTAGCCTAAAAATAAAACAGATATTAAATTATTTAAGACTAATGGATTTAAAAAAAAGGAAATGGGAGAGGATGACAGCAAAAACATATATAATCACACATCAATTGAATCTGTAGTTGAAGAAGGGAACAAATCCAAAAATCAAATATGTGGGAAATTGAAGGAAATTTGCTACAATTTCTACATGAATTAATTTTAAAGATTAGCAACATTATTATTTAGGTTTGGTATGCAGTAACCATATCCCATTGTTGTATTGTATCTTACAGGTTGTTAGGAATTAATTATTATTATTTAATTTTGGCACTTGTTCCCTTCTTCAAATTACCAATTCAATTGGTTTCAAAACATTGAGTTCGCTTTTATATCTAGATATTAAATATTGAATTAGTTACCTTTAGTCAATCATAGCTTTGCTAGCAAATGAGGTCAGTGAAGATATCTCATTTGGACTAGAGTCAGTAGGTAGTCGATTGAATTCCACCTCCTCAGCATTCTCACCACAAATAGGCTCAGAAGGCCACTTTTTGTGGCTGGGTGCATACAAAATCAGCATTGCACATATGTAAATATTCCACATACCATAAACCCCAGTCAACAGAGCACTGTACATCTCAATTTCAGGAGCACCATCATCCCAATTGTGGTGTCCCTCATCAAACTGGCTGAGCATAAATGATACGATTGTAAATCCAGCACATACAAGAGTTGCAAGCATTAAAAAGTTAAAACGATAAATAATCCCTTCATAGTGCAAACGCCTTGCTGATGACATATTTGGTAGCACTGTACGTTTTATACTAATATTTTTAAAAACAGTCCAAATCATGTAACAGAGAAACAGGAAATAAATCCCTGCTGAAATAGCAGCCAGAATTATAAAAGACAATGCCAAATTGGTCCCAATTGGTGTCACCCAAATAGAATAAAATGGATTCCTCAACTGTGTCCCTCGTTCACACAAATCGAAAATCAACAGTGAAGTACATCCAATAACAATAGCACTCAAATGCCTCCAGTACACCTTTAATGAATTCTTCTCACCACTTCCATGTATCAGCATATGCTCCCCAGCAAACACCAACCAAAAACTCAATAGCATAGCATAAAAAATCCCTTGCCGAATATCACTCAACAGCAACATATAAGGCATTTCGAAATACAATGTCAAATACTCAAGAGGCATATTCAGAAATGCTAAAGCACCCCCCAATCCAATCAACATATATTCAAGCAGAGCAGGTGTCCTTTCCAATAAATGGACTCGGTTCCAAAACCATACCATTACAGCACAAATCATTGGGAAGAACACTGCTTTCAAACTCAACCATACCATTGTAAACCCCCCATTCATATGTATCAAATGCAAATTAATATCATCAATCCATGCAAAATTATTACGGCTGTTATCCGAAGGCAGCCTCAAATTCAAAAGATAGTAATCATGGTGCAACGAACCCAACTCAAACAATGGTACAGTAGAACAATCATAAGACTTTGTATCTTCAGTATCAGTGTGATTACCAGGGATGTTACAAGACATAAACCTCTTCTCCTCGGAATGACTGTAGTACATCCATGCCTTATCACCTTTGTTTCTATATGCCAGTTTTGCATCTAAAGTAAGTTCAATTAATGGATCCATTTTAAACTCCTTTTTGTGAGCAATGTCCAGTTGCAGGATTCCAACCAAGTTCTGTTGCCACCTAGAGAAATCACCTGCTGCATTGGTGGGCATTTTCATAACAAAGACAATGTCTTTGGATGTTAAATGCTTGTCAGCGAGAGCTTTAGCGCCGCCAAGGTCCATTATAATTTTCTCACACTTGTCGGGGGTTATCCATCGGTCCAAAGTGGTGTTAGAGGGATCCGGGTCGATGCATATAGTCGCGACGATGCTCAGGGTGTTCGCCGGTGTTGGGGCCACCAGGCCGCCGATTAGAAAACAGGCCAACTCGCCGGAGAGCAGGATAGCGACGAGCACTGATAGTTTGCGGCCGGAAAGGTTTTCAATTATTGTGCCGGCCATTGTTTTGCGTTTGTTTATGGGTTTAGAACAAATGCGGCACTGGGGCAGCCGACGCCATTCACAAACAAAACAAAACAAGAGTGATTGTGGGGGTGGGGGGTGTTGCGTCAGGTGCGCCGCTACAGGTATCTGTCATAAATAACAGCTTCATAGAGTTGTGAGTGATATAGAGCTTTTAATCATATTTAATTATAGTCGTATGCCTATAAAATCTCAAAAACATTGTATATTGTTTGTGATTTTAAGTAATCAACAGCAACAACGATTTACATAGAAAACTTGTAAAGTGACATCTTGGAATGAGTAAACAAACTATTGTGACACCAGATGGTGAGTTTAAAAGGTTAGTATCCTAGCTAAAATCTGTCTGCGGAAGTTAGTTTTGAGTCACCATCACCATATTTACAATTAAACATCCGTGGTTCCGCGTATTTTCTAAATAATGTTGCAAACGGTGCAGTTTGAAAGCATTAAATGATAGTACCGATAACAGCCTTTGGCATTGAAATACACGTGTCTCTTAATGTACAACCGCCAAGATGTAGAACACACAAAATAACGGTGAAAATTTCTATTGATCAGTAAGTTTCCAGTACAATAACAATAAGTGTCAAAATTCCCGTGTGGACTAAATAGCAACAAGATCCAGCTGCGGGCGAAAATGGAAAGCGTCGGCGAGTACGAGTACAACAGCAAGGACCTAATTGGCCATGGGGCCTTTGCGGTGGTGTTCAAAGGACGACTCAAAAAGGTCACTAACCTACTGCATTTAAATTCATTTGCATACAAAAACAAAATAACAACAATAAACTAAAGTGATGTGACTTGTAACCAATTTGTGCAATTTTGATTTGCAGAATCCAGCCCTTGTTGTCGCTATCAAGAGTATCACAAAAAAGAGTTTGGCCAAGTCACAAAATTTGCTGGGCAAAGAAATTAAAATACTCAAGGTTAGTATGTGTTAATAATTATTTATAAATTCTGTGGGAAGTGTAATCGTTGTTAAGTTTGTATTATGCATGTTTTATGAAATTATAATTGAGTGAAATAGATTTGAAATTAATAGTCTATTGTAGATAAGTAAAGGATGACCTGTAGCACATGTGAACTAGAATCTTATATCTTGTGTTTTGTTTATGTTTCTATGTTTTTGTATGTTTGTCATTTTTGGTGTTACTTCATTTGTGTAGGTGTTTTGAAAGCAACTTCAACAATTTTTGGTTAGTTTTGTTCCTAGTTTAGTTACTTTAGTAATAGGTAGTTGCCCAGCCTCGTATGCACCACCCTCCATCCTTCTGAATTATGTGAGGAATTTGATTTTGTATATGGGCAATTCAAGCCAATATAGTGGCAGAACTGAAATTGCATAATTTCAAAATAATCAGCTGATCAAACAATAACAAAGATCAGCTGTTATCATGCTAATTTGAATAAAATTTTTAGCTTGTGATTTAAAAAAACATAATCATCAAAGATCCTCTTGTAGGCTACTCCATCTACTAATGATGGATTGAGTATTGTAATTGATATCTAGGATTCATCCTCCATCAATAATCGATCTTTTGTTTTCTATAAGGAAATGTAGTTAAATATGCTTTAGTCATCTTGTATGTGTCCTGGTGTCTGCTAATTTCCTCTCAGCTATATTTTAGTGTTGCTCCAGTCAATGTCTGTATGCATTTGTGTCGATAATGATTTCTTCTTTTATTGTGGGAGCTTGCAGGCAATTTGACAGTTTCTTGATAACCAAGAAGCTTATGTTATGATTCTGAGTGTAATATTCTGGAATCTGTGCAGTATTTCTATGTAGGAATCAGTGTTGGATCTAGGAAATTTCTCAGGAGGGGCTGGTCAGCTCCATGCTGCCCTGGTAGCTGTTTTCACATTAAGTTATAAACAAGAATCAATTGTTTTGCCGCCCAGGGCAGTAACCCCCTTTGGCCCCGACATCAATCTGGTACTGGTAGGAATGGCCCAAAGGGGTATACCAAAGGTCCCATATTGGTTTCAGTATTGTTTTTTATAGCAGCATTTTGTTCTCAAGGGACATGATCTTCCTCTCATGAGCCATGTCAATTTATTGAGTCTGATATCTAGTTTGTTTGTGAGATTATGTGACTCTCCTGTCTATATGCATACCTAGATATTTAACAATGTGTTTCTGGGTCAGTGTTTAATTTTTCACCATCACACTAGGGCAGTTTCCTCTGTGTGTTATGGATGTTGATTTTCCATTTTGATTAGTTAGAGTTGCCATTGTGCAGAGGCTTCTTCTGGGCTGAGGCTGCTAGTGAGTATTGTGGTGTCATGTGAAAAAGTGGCAGTAAGGACATTTGACATTTGCATTTGTAGCAAGTCTGCAGTCAAAAGCACATATAAGCCTCTAGGACTGATCTCTGTGGCACTACTGTACTGATTTCATGCAATGATGAATGACTTTCTTGGTGTTTTTTTCTTCGGAATATTCAATTTTCCAGGTTCGATTGATTATTGTGAGTGTATATGGAATAAATTATTTTAATAGTAGGTCTTTGTGCCACACTTTGTCAAATGCCAGTTGTATGTCTAAAAGGCTCCTTACACAGTCAATAATACTGACAATATTCTAAAATATTGATAGTATTACTGATCATATACTGATGTTAATTGCTAATAATTGATTGGTTGATAAATATTGAAGCAAATATTGACAGTACTAGGAATGACAGTTTTATTGACAATGTAAGATGCCTTTTAGAAGGCTGCCAAGCAGTATTCTTTGTTTTTCATTGTTTGGATGGCTTTCTATACCACTTGGTGTACCTGCTCTATTGTTGAGTGTTTATGCAGAAGCTTAATTGGTGTTCAGGGATTCGGTCCCTATCAGGATTGGGTGCAGTCTTTTAATTAGTGCTTTCTCAAAGAGTTTTGACATGATTGATAGCAGGTTTATTCCTTAGTCGCTGATTTGCCTGCTCTATGATATTTCCAGTGACAGACATTCATATTGCATTAAACAGCTGTGTTAAGACCATAATAGCTGTTTTGGATAGCTCCTTCAGGATTTTTGCTGTTCTAAGGTTGTAGCCTCATGCCTTTTTTAGTTGTAGTTCTTGTATTAGCCTTTTGACTTTGACTGAGTTTGTTCGTTTTTTATTGTTGGTAACAACTGGAAGACATTTTCTAGAAATTTGTCGATTTCCTTGTCGCTATCACTGTTGTTATGTGGCTCAAATACTTTTGCCAGATGCTGGGCTAACAGTTCAGCTTTTTCTTCATTACTGTGTGCCAATTTACCATGTTCACTATGGACATGTGGTGTTGCTTGAATCGGTCTTTTGAGTTTTTTGTGGCTTTACACAGTTGGATGGTCATCTTTGGCTTGAGTTGACAGGCTTTCAAGGTGGTCTTTGAATGTTTATTTAATTTTTTATCTGTTTAAGGAATATTTTTAGCTTTTTAACAGCTTTGTTTAGAACAGCCTTATCTGTTGGTAGTCTACTTTGGTGTCTATCCTTCTCCAAGATGTTTCCTTAACCTCTCTCAGGTAGTTTTTCCTGCTTGTTATATTGGGGCTTGTCTTCCAGGCTGCTTCTTTTAGTAGGTTAGTAGCTTAGCGTTTTTTCTTCTTCTTCTTCTGTTTTTGTGGCATTTTTGTGTTTATGTTAGATGTATTCTCTAAAAGAGTCTGTTTTTTGTGTATGCTTCTCCAAGATTTTTCCTTAACCTCTCTCAGGTAATTTTTCCTGCTCATTATATTGGAGCTTGTCTTCCAGGCTGCTTCTTGTAGTAGGTTAGTTTTTTAGTTTTTTTTTCTACTTCTTCTTCTGTTAGTATGGTCTTTTTGTGTTTAGGTTTGATGTATTCTCTAAAAGAGTCTGTTTTTTGTTACAGTGTTTCCTTTTACTTTTGGTAATTATTGTAGTGCTTATTGTAGATATTATTGGGGAGCGATCTAATGACCCATCTTTCTATGTCCATGTAGAGCATTGGGATTCCTTTTGTGATTATAAAGTCTAATAGGTCTGGGGTTCTGAGGGGATCTCTTGTCCAATAAGTTTTCCTGTTGACAGAACTGATAAGTTTATATTGTCCATGCACATTTTCACCTTGTGTTCTCTGATTAAAGTCGGTCAAGAGCTCCAGTATGTATGTTTTAGCATTCCAGTCTACAGTTCAACCTATTTGTATCAACTTTTTGTTTGGGTGGACAGCAGGCAGCTGATATTGTTAGTGGTTCTTGCCAGTCTTGTATTTGAATGGATGTTACTTGGATGTGAGGTGTCTGATATTGATACTAATTTGTTAATAATTATAGCTGACCCTGCATGGGTGAATAATATCTTATATATTAACTACTAATTGAAGCTAATAATAATGTTTGTTTTCAGGAACTTACTGAATTACATCATGAGAATGTTGTTGCCCTGCTGGACTGTAAGGAATCTGCACATAATGTGTATTTGGTTATGGAGGTGAGAAAAAATATTCATATATTATTTTCAGAACTTTATAATTACTACTAAATTAATGCGCCCCTCTTGATAAGAAATACTATCTAATACAATTAGAAATATTACAATCCATTATTAAAATATACCTCCTCCCACTATGTCCTCTCCCTTTCTCACTTCCTCACCTTCACGCCTTTCCCATCCTCTCTTAATCATTCACTCACCTTTTTGCAATCTCTTGCCCACTCTGCTTTTACTCCCTCGCATTCGTTGCCGAGGTGCCTCCATGTGTCACTCTCCTTAGTACAAAGAACACACGCGAGGTGCCACTATGTGTCACTCTCCTTAGTACATAGAACACACGCGAGGTGCCACCATGTGTCACTCTCCTTAGTACATAGAAAACACGCGAGGTACCCCAGCCCCATCCGTAGTTTCTTTCCTCACACTTCAGAGTCGCACCTTGCTCTTGCCATGCATACTTTATCCTCCCTGCTCCATTTTTCCCCTGGTTAAATACCTTGGGGATTTCCCATGCACCTACCATTCTACATAGCCACGGCTGTCTGAGCTCTCAGCCATTCTCACCTGTCTTTATTGCCACTCAATATCCCTTATGGCTGGTTTACACGTTGCCAGTTACTTGCATGCCAGCTGACTTCACAAAAGTAATGCCAGTAGTTGGCAACAGGTGTTTACACCTTGCCAGCCACTAGCTTGCAAGTTGGAGGTATAGTTTGCCAGCAGCTGCACATTTGCAGTTACAAATGGGATGTGTTTGTGTTTCTAGAGAAATTCTTCAAAAATCGGTTCATTTGGTTACTAACATTGTTGTTTCTATAGACTCATAAATTTGGATGTTTCTTTTTCATTCATAGGATAATTTTTCGCACGTGAATGTTTTTGAACCTTTTCAGCCATGATTTAAATGGAAGATGATACAATAAATTAAATACATAACGAAATCAAAGCACGTGTCACTTTGTTTACTTGCACTGGCATGGGTATGGGTATGAACTGGCAGACCTGTTCACATAGTGCAAGCTGTCAGAGTGGTGGTTGGCCAGCGTGCTAGTAAATCAAATATTTTTGTTTCACTGGCATTGCGAATGACTGGCACAACAGGCTTGCCAGCCACTGGCAAGGAGGTGTTTACACCATGCCAGTCACTACTTGTCAGTTACTGGCAAGCTCTACTGGCACACTGACTGGCATCGTGTAAACCATACTTTATTCTCTCCCTAGGCTTCCCCTTCATCCCACACCTCAGACATACTCACTCTTTAATACACGCCCCTCTATCCTACCTCCATCCACTCGCTGTTCTACTTCTACATCTCATTTACACCTTCCACACAAGTCTCTCCTCACTCAACTCCTGTAAACTTTCATCAAACTTCACTACCCTAACAGATGGTTCCCACCACATGCTCATCCAATTCGTCTCCTGTATTAGCACCGTCCTAGGTGTCGATCATTCGAGACTAGCAGGAACCATCCTTGCTCTATTACATCCCACTCTCGCAATCCCCACCCTTCCACTGCATACAATAATATTAGTTTCACACACGCATCCCACGCCATTACGAGGTTATAATCCCGCATATTCTCCCATTTTGTCTTCCATATTCCCTAAGCAATTCTCACTTTTGCTTGCATACACTCCACATGTATCCTAAACCCAAAATCCCATATGTTTAAATCTATTCACTCTCTCAATCATTCTTCTCTGTTATTTCAGTTCTTCCACTCTACCCATCCTTCTCCTATTCCTGAACAACATCTATTTGGTCTTTTCCATATTCACCACTAACTTCCTTCTATCAAGATACCTTCGCATTCTTCTCTTCCGTCCTCTTGGCCATAAGCACTGCCCTACATCATCGGCATATGCCAACATCCACACCTTGGTTCTACCCACGACGACCCCTCCCGCCTGTCCTCTCCTTAGCACCTCCTCGTATTAACTCGTGTACCGATTGTGCAGGTTGGGTCCTAGTGGGCATCCTTGCATTCCTCTCTTATGAGCCGCACCTTGCTCTTGCCATGCACACTTTGTCCTGCCTGCTCCATCCTTCCCTGTACCTATTCAGTACCCAGTTCCCACCACATTCGTCTCATGTAATAGCACCGTCCTAGGTGTCGATTTTTCGAGACCTAGCAAAGACATCAGGAACCATTCTTGCTCCCTATCTATTACATCCCACTCTCGCAATCCATACAATAATATTAGTTTCACACACGCATCCCACGCCATTACCAGGTTATAATCCCGCATATTCTCCCATGTTGTCTTCCATATTCCCTAAGTAATTCTCACTTTTGCTTGCATACACTTCATATGCATCCTAAACCCAAAAGTCCATATGTTTAAAGCTATTCACTCTCTCAATCATTCTTCTCTGTTATTTCAGTTCTTCCACACTACCCATCTTTCTCCCTATTCCTGAACAACATCCATTTGGTGTTTTCTACATTCACCGCTAACTTCCTTCTATCAAGATACCTTCGTATTCTTCTCTTCCGCCCTCTTGGCCATAAGCACTGCCCTACATCATCGGCATATGCCATCATCCACACCTTGGTTCTACCCACGACGATCCCTCCTGCTTGTCCTCTCCGTATCGCCTCGAACTAACTCGTGGACCGATTGTGCAGGTTGGGTCTTAGTGGGCATTCTTGAATTCCTCTCTTATGAGCCACACCTTGCTCTTGCCATGCACACTTTGTCCTTCCTGCTCCATCCTTCCCTGGCTAAGTACCTTTCGGATTTCCCATGCACTTATCACTACATAGCCAGGGTTGTATGATCTCTCAGCCATTCTCACCGGCCTTAATGCCACTCAATATCTCTTATTCTCTCCCCATGCTTCCTTTTCATCCCACATCTCAGACATACTCACTTTATAATACAGCCCCCTTTATTCTTTCTTCATCCACTCTCTGTTCTACTCTTGAACCTCATTCACACCTTCACCTTCACAAGTATCTCCTCACCCAACTCCTGTAAACTTTCTTCAAACTTCACTACCCTAACAGGTGGTTCCCACCACATTCTCGTCCAATTCGTCTCCTGCAATAGCACCGTCCTAGTTGTCGATTTTTCGAGACCTAGCAAACACATCAGGAACTATCCTTGCTCCCTATCTATTACATCCCACTCTCGCAATCCCCACCCTTCCTCTCCATACAATAATATTAGTTTCACACACGCATCCCATGCCATTGCCAGGTTATAATAGCGCATATTCTCCCATTTTGTCATCTATATTCGCTAAGCAATTCTATCTCCACATGCATCCTAAACCCAAAAGCCCATATTTTAAAGCTATTCACTCTCTCAATCATTCTTCTCGGTTATTTCAGTTTTTCCACTCTACCTATCTTTCTCCCTATTCCTGAACATCATTTGGTCTTTTCTACATTCATCACTAACTTCCTTCTATCAAGATACCTTTGAATTCTTTCCAACATATCTTCCGCTCTCTTGGCCACAAGCACTGCACAAGGACCCTGTCTGTTTAGTTACTACTAGTGACTAGTAGTGACACATGCTGACATCACACTCAACTAATAGTATAGCGTGACGTCAGCATTTGTCACTACTAGTCACTAGTAGTAACCAAACGGACAGGGTGTACATATGGCATATGCTAACATCCACACCTTGGCTCTACCCACGATGACCCCTCCCGCCTGTCCTCTCCTTACCACCTCCTCGAATTAACTCGTGTACAGATTGTACAGGAGGGGTGTTAGTGGGCATCCTTACTCCCACATTTACCTTTTCAATTTACTCTTAATTGTACACGACTGTTTCTATATTCTTCTCATCGTTTTCTATCCCCAACCTTTCCATACACTCCACATGTTTACCTCTAGAATCTGAATTATGTGCTGCTTTAAGATTCACAAATACCCCATCATCGTCGCTAGCGTGAAAATCTTCTCCCTCGTTCCTTCTCTCTTTGTAAACACTGGCTTTCCGGCAGCAGACCTTTTCTGTCCACTTGACCTTCCAATCTGGTCTTCACCATTGTCATCGTTAACTTGTACTCATTGCCGTAATTCCTCTATAGTTCTTCGCCTCTGAGGCTACTTCCCCTTTATGGGCCTGGTCACATTTACCACCCTTTATGCACTGGCACCGCCAACCCCAGCGGAGGAGGTGCCGGAAGAGTAACACCGGCCATTAAATTAATAACATTTTTTTTAAAATGTTTCCTCAAAACTTCACTACCCTCGTCCCTAGTGTAAAAAATCTTTTCCCTCGTTCCTTCTCTTTTTGTAAACCCACACTGGCTTTCCGGAAGCAGATCTTTTCTATCCTTCTCACCTTCCAATCTGTTCTTCACTTCACTTGTACTCATTGCCGTAATCCCCCTATAGTTCTTCGCCTCTGAGGCTACTTCATCTTTATGGGCCAGGTCACATTTACCACCCTTTTATGCACTGGGCCCACCAACCCCAGCGTGAAGGGCACCGGACATTGAATTAATAAGATTTTTAAAAAATCTTTCCTCAAACTTCAGTACCCTTCCACAGGACACTACATGTTCGTCCGATTAGTTTCCTGCAGGAGCACCGTCATATGCGTCGATCTTTCGAGGCAGTTTCTTGAGATACATCCTTGCTCCCTTTCGACTATATCTCACTCACGCAATCCCCACACTTCCACTCTATACAACAATATTGTCTCTCCCATTTTCTCTTTGCCTTCCCTCAAGCCATTCTCACCCACTGCAAATGCTTCCTAAACCCACCTCTGCAGTCGAACCAAAAGTCAAGTATTAAGTATTACATAAAGCAATTCACTCTCTCAATCATTCTTCTCTTCCATTTCGACTATTTTGCTCTACCCATCCTACCCTTATTTCTAAACATCATCCATTTCTTTGTTTTTTTCCACATTCACTGCTATTCCCCTCTTATCAAGGTAGCTTCCCATACTTTCCATCATCTCTTGCATCTCTTCCACTCGCTTGGCCACAAGAAACGCATCAACTGCATATACTAACATCCTGACCTTGGTTCTTCCTACCACAGCCTCTACCGCTCTACCTCTCCTTAGGCACTTTCGTTTAGCATGGCTTAGCATTGCTAGTCGCCCCCGTGGCGTGCAGTATCGCTCAGAACTTGCGGTCGTGCGCCGCCAGTTGTAAGGGCCGAGGTAGAATTATGCGCATCGGAAGCGGCAAATAGAACAAGAAACAATAAGCCCGTACCAGCCCAGAGTGATAAACGAAAGGCACTCTAACACCTTCTCCAACACAATTGTGTACATATTAAATAGGAGAATAGGAGGGATTAGAAGGCTTACTCCCATAATAATTCTAAATTTCCCCGAAACTACCTTGCTCCCTTTCGACTATATCCCACTCTCGCAATCCCCACACTTCCACTCTATACAACAATATTGTCTCTCCCATTTTCTCTTTGCCATCCCTCAAGCCCTTCTCATTTTTGATTGCACTCACTGCAAATGCTTCCTAAACCCACCTCTACAGTCGAACCAAAAGTCAAGTATTAAGTATTACATAAAGCAATTCACTCTCTCAATTATTCTTCTCTTCTATTTCAACTATTTTACTCTAACCATCCTACCCTTATTTCTAAACATCCTCCCTTTTGTTTTTTTTTCACATTCACTGCTATTCCCCTCTTATCAAGGTACCTTCACATTCTTTCCATCATCTCTTGCATCTCTTCCACTCACTTGGCCACAAGAAACACATCAACTGCTTATACTAACATCCTGACCTTGGTTCTTCCTACCACAGCCTCTACCGCTTTACCTCTCCTTAGGCGCTTTCGTTTAGCATGGTTTATCATTGCTAATGGCCCCCGTGACGTGCAGTGTCGCTCAGAACTTGCGGTCGTGCGCCGCCGGTTGTAAGGGCCGAGGTAGAATTATGCGCATCTGAAGCGGCAAATAGAACAAGAAACAATAAGCCCGTACCAGCCCAGAGTGATAAACGAAAGGCACTATTAACACCTCCTTCAACACAATTGTGTACAGATTAAATAGGAGAATAGGAGGGATTAGAAGGCTTACTCCCACAATAATTCTAAATTTCCCCGAAACTATTTGGCCCATGATTCTTTGTATATCCTTTTCATCCATTCCACCGGTTCTTCTTCCATCCCTAAGCTTTCTATACCTTCTATTAGTTTACATCTAGGAACTGAGTTATATGCTGCTTTCAAACCCACAAAAACAGCATATATTCTCCCTTTGCACTCCACCATTCTTACTGCGTGAAAATCTACTTCCTCGTCCCTCTTCGCGTTCTAAACCCATCCTGACTTTTCGGCAGCAGCCTGCTTCTTTACCTAAGTGTATTGTCATTTTTAAATTGTATTATGACTTGTGTAAATATGAATAATATTCCTGAGTGACAGTGGATATGAACCCTGGCTTTATACCTTTATATCACTGACTGCCTCTATGACATTGTCCATACCTACCCTTATAATTTTTATAGTAGTTATGTTACCGCTTCGGCGAATATGCTGCTTTACCCCTGCTCCACGCTCAGTAGGGTAGGAAAAACCCGGGCTGCGTGCGCCTCTTCAGCGGATGCTAAGAGTAGGGGGCTTGTTCGCCCCCTATAAATATCGTGCACGCACCCCTAAACGGCAGTCAGTTCTCCCTGCCCAAGACTCAGAGGACTGATTCATATTACCCGACTATCGCCTTGAAATCGATACTTGAGTTTAACTTTTTACCTTTGGTAAATCGATCCTTCCTCACCAAGACTCAAAGGATCGATTTATTTCCTTGCAGCTATCAGCTTACACTGATAATTGTTCCCCATATTCCTCTTGTGACTGTTCTCCCTCACGACGACTCCGAGAACCGTTTCAAGAACATCCTCGACGCCGAGTGTTGATCCTATCTTCCCCGTAAGGCGGCCTGACGGTTTTTAACCCTTCCCGTGCCTGTCTTACGAACAGGTGACCCCGGCGACGGACTGTAGCTTCCTTCACCAACCCAGTCGACGTCGAGCATCGATAACAGTTACTACGTAGTTTATTATTTAACTAGTCATGTTTTTACTTAGTTTTATTTATTGAGAAAAAACAACGTAATACAAATGATATCAAATCGAACAAAAAAATTAGCATGAAATTCGAATTGCATTTAGAACAAAAATAAACATCTTAATACAATAAATACGCACATAAATACAAAACGTTTAAGTACATCCTACTTCTCCTCATCAATACTGGGTATTGCCGCGTTGGATTTGCAAATGGCATCCATTGCTGACACTTCAGGGGCCTCCGTGTTCATCGGCTCCTTGCACTCTTCAATCTCATCCGGCTTGCCATTTTCCACCACCTCCTTGAAAGTGATGTCCTGCAGTGGGGTTTTCATTAAGGGCTCGTCTTCCGCGGAAGAGCCGTCTTTTATGACTCGTATCTCTTTGAGCTCGCGCGCTTCAGCCGCACAGCCGTTTACTTGCTGCTGGGGCTTCCTTTTGTCCTTTATGTATTTGTAGCCTACCAACACGCTGCCCATTGCAACGCAACCAATTACCAGGATTAGGATGACGTTTGAGCCCGAAGAGGCTTCTTTTGATTCAGCTAGAAATTTATATAACATTTATTTGTTGTACAAAAAAACTTCTATCTTCTATTAACTATCAGATAAAGGTGTGATATTTTTACTAAGAATTATTTTTCGGAATGAAAAATAATGGGTTTATGCAATGTTTTATACAAATCTTAGATAAATTAAAAAAAAAAATAACGATGTAGTGATATTTCTACACATACAAAAACACAATTAAACTTTATTAACATAAATTGTTCAGAATAAAAAATAATCGATTTATGTACAGCAGGGGTGGCCAAACTTTTGATATCTTAGGGCTACCTGTTTTAATTACATAAACTTAATAATTTACATATGGAAATGATAGTCGGGGGTTGTTACAATTCCAAATTAGTAATAAAAAATTTACTAGTGAGGTAATTGATAGAAATTTATGAGAAATGTTACTAAAATTCACATATTAGCTTCTACCAAATAGCTACAGATATAGATTATAGTATTGAGAATATAGTTCAAATTATCTAATCACCAATATTTTTTTTTTATTTTGAGAAAAATTATATAAACCCATATTTTAGTATTCTGAATAATTTTTGCTGTATCACCACTTTTGTTTGCATAAAACTATGCAAACAAAAGTGGTGATTTTTTAAGAAACATTTTCTAGCATAAAAATTAGCGCAAGACTACTATTTGTCCATTATAATTATAAGAAATGGTGAATTGGGGTGGACTAGCCAAACTATCTCCTTAGACAATACATCCTTAATCCTTAAGTGTGTAACACTATTTCATACAATTAACATCAATCCTATTGCAAACAAAGATATTTGATTACAACTTGTACTATTTGCAAATTAAATGTTCCAATTCCAATGAAAATATGTCATCTATTATAAGTCGCCTTATCTGTATTTGATAGCGTTTGTGTAAACAACGCTATTATTAAATGATAAGACTGCGTTATGAAAGTTGATCAAATTAAAATATTAAAGATATCTTATATTGCAGATTTATGACAAACTTTTATAACGATTTTAAAATTAATTTGAAATCCAAATTAAATTGAGAAATTATTTTCTAATCTATCTAATTTTTATATCTAAGACTTCAGCAGATACGTTCGATTTTCCCTGAATCTTTAATACCATTATAATTAAAGATTCAGGGAAAACCGCACGTACGTGCTGCAGAGCTAAATTATGAAATGAATTAATGATTTACATGATATAATAATATATACAATACTTTAGGGATACCCTCTATGTTTATTTATTCGGCTATTAAAAAAGGACCCATGTATGGGTCCATACATGGGTCTTTCAGCCTACTTTCTTTTATATTATTTATCATTTTTAGAGAACAAAATATCAAGATACAAGATGTTTCTATTACACGATTAAAGCTTTAAAAAACATATGTTTGGATTGAAATGTACTTACCCGTTGCTATAGAGCTGTTATCCAAAATATTCGCATTCATATCAACCGAGACATTACCTTTACCATTCGTTAATTCATATTCGGGACGATTCATATCCAATAATTCTTCTTTATTGTCTGATTTCTTATCAGTATTTTCCGGATTGGAAACAGCTTGTGTGCGTACATTCGACCTGTTTTCTGAATGCCCAACAACTCTTTTGGTGGGTTCTTCAACAGCAGACTGAGTTTCTGTAACTTTTTCAATTGGTGCAATTACATCAACTTTATCCTTATTTGTATCAATAACAACTGTTTCATCCTTTTTCTCAACTGTATCTATAACTGGAGGTGCTTCATCCTTTTTCTCAACTGCTTCATCCTTTTTCTCAGCCGTATCAATATCTGTAGATGACACAACTGCTTCATCTTTTTTCTCAACTGTATCTAAAGACTGCTCGAGTTTACTTTCATCGGTATCACTTTTAGTAGCATCTTCTACAACTGTTTTTTCTTGATCCTCTTTGTTTGGTGTGTTATGATCATCCACTGATGGTTCAACTGGTATGTCCTCACTAATCACTTTGTCATCTACAATTTCCTCATCACCACTGCCTTCAGAGGGCCCATCAGATAGCATCGTTTCTAAATGAGTATCGTCTTTGATTAAACCTTCTTCAATCATTTCAATACTAACGTCGACGTCGGTTTGGTCTAGTTGTTCACCTGTTGCTGGACTTGGTTTTGCATCTGTGAAATTAAATAAGATATGAAACTTAGCAGATTTGTTATGATTGAAACAAAATAATAAACAACTTTTATGAGAATTGAAGCAAAAAAACAAGCTTCTATCATATGTTCACTCACAATAAATGTTTAATGAACATGTTTGAAGCAACAAAATTAACTGCAAAGATATGATATTTAGCAGATTTATGATCAAAGCAAAATAATAAAAAAAATGTATGACAATCAAAGCAAGAAAATAAGGTTCTATTGCTTGTCAATTACAATAAATGCTTAAATGAACATGATCGAAGCAACAAAATCAAATGCAAAGATATGATATTTAGCAGATTTGTTATGATCAACACAAAATAACAAACTTCTTTTGTAAGAATTGAAGCAAAAAAAAAACAAGCTTCTATCATATGTTCAACTTGTCAATTACAATAAATGTTTAATGAACATGATCGAAGCAACAAAATTAACTGCAAAGACATGATGCTTGGCAGATTTGTTATGATCAAAGCATAATAATAAACATCTTTGATGAGAATTGAAGTAAAAAAACAAGCTTCTATCATATGTTCACTTGTCAATTACAATAAATGTTTAATGAACATGATTTAAGCAACAAAATCAACTGCAAAGATATGATACTTAGCAGATTTGTTATGAATGAAGCAAAATAATAAACATCTTTTATGAGAATCGAAGCACAAAAAACAAGCTTCTATCATATGTTCACTTATCAATTACAATAAATGTTTAATGAACATGATCGAAGCAACAAAATCAACTGTAAAGGTATGACACTTGGCAGATTTGTTATGATCGAGGAAAAATAATAAACATATTTGATGAGTCAAAGTAAAAAAACAAGCTTCTATCATATGTTCACTTGTCAATTACAATAAATGTTTAACAAACATGACTGAAGCAACAAAATCAACTGTAAAGATATGATACTTAGCAGATTTGTTATGAATGAAGCAAAATAATAAACATCTTTTATGACAATCAAAGCACAAAAAACAAGCTTCTATCATATGTTCACTTATCAATTACAATAAATGTTTAATGAACATGATCGAAGCAACAAAATCAACTGTAAAGGTATGACACTTGGCTGATTTGTTATGATCGAGGAAAAATAATAAACATATTTGATGAGAATCAAAGTAAAAAAACAAGCTTCTATCATATGTTCACTTGTCAATTACAATAAATGTTTAACGAATATGATCGAAGTAACAAAATCAACTGCAAAGATATGATACTTAGCAGATTTGTTATGATCGAAACAAAATAATAAACATCTTTTATGAGGATCGAAGCACAAAAAATAAGCTTCTATCATATGTTCACTTGTCAATTACAATAAATGTTTAATGAACATGATTAAAGCAACAAAATCAACTGCAAAGATAGGATATTTAGCAGATTTGTTATGATCGAAACAAAATAATAAACATCTTTGATGAGAATCGAAGTAAAATACAAGCTTCTATCATATGTTCACTTATCAATTACAATAAATGTTTAATGAACATGATCGAAGCAACAAAAACCAACTGCAAAGATATGATAATTAGAAGATTTGTTATGATCTAAGCAAAATAATAAATATTTTTTAAGCAAATCGAACAAAAAACAAATGTTTACTTGTTATAATTGACAAGCAACCATAAGATAGAAGCTTGTTTTTTGCTCGATTCTCTGAATTTCTATTGAACTTGTTTGAACAATAAAATCGACCTTATCTTACTTGAAGCAACAAAATCAAGTCCTCTTATCCTGTAGAAGCAACAAAATCAACTTCTTCTTTTTCTTGTCTTGGTCGAAACAACAAATCAGCCCCTTTCAACCTGCTATAAGATTTATATCTTATAGCAGGTTGAAAGGGGTTAATTGAAGCAACAACATCAACTCTTTTGATCTTGATCAAAATATTCAATCAACTCATTTCAACCTTATATTAGATTTCTCCTTGTGTTAGTCTATTCAACATCAACAAAATGTTTACTGAACATCATCGAAGAAACAAAATGAACCCCTCTCACTTTAAGTGAAGCTAAAAATTAACCTCTTCCAACCTTATCATATGTTGCCTTGTTTTGGTATTCTCAACAACACATTTATTTAACATGAATGAATCAACAAAATTAACTTTATTCATTTCGATCGAAGCAATATATCAACTCATTTCAACCTTCTATTACATATTGCCTTGTTAATAAAGTTTGACTAAACATGATTGAACAATCAAATCAACTCCTCTTATCTTACTTGAAGCAACAAAATCAACTTCTCTTATTTTGATCAACAAAATCATCTTCTCTTATTCTGATTGAATGATTGAAGCATAAAATCAGCTGCTTTCAATCTTCTATCACATGTTGCCTTGTAAATCAACCCATTTCAACCTTCTATTACATATTACCTTGTTAATAAAGTCTGACTAAACATGATTGAACAATAAAATCAACTCCTCCTTATCTTACTTGACGTAACAAAATCAACTTCTCTTATCTTGACCAACAAAATCATCTTCTCTTATTCTGATTGAATGATTGAAGCATAAAATCAGTCAGTTTCAATCTTCTATCACATATTGCCTTGTCTTAGTTTTCTTAGTAACAACAAATGTCTACTCAACATGATCAAAGCAAAGCTACAAAATAAATTCTTTTCATTTCGATTCAACATTTCAACCTTTTATATTCAACAATAACTTTCTTCTACTGGACATGATCGAAGGAACAAAATCAACTTGTTTGATTTTGATTGAAGCAAAAAATCAACTCATATCAATGATAGAAGGTTGATATGGGTTGATTTATGGCCTCAATCAAGATCAAAGGATTTGATTTTGTTGTTTTGATCATGTTCAGTAGAAATATGTTGTTGTTAAATATACCTACGAACACAAGCCAATATGTGAAAGAAGGTTGAAATCGGTTGATTTATTGCTTTGATCAAGATGAAAGCAATTAATTTTGTTGCTTCATTCATGATCAGTTGAAATGTGGTGTTGGTAAAGTATACTAACACAAGGTGATATCTTATAGAAGGTTGAAAGGGGTTGATTTATTGCTTTGATCAAGATTAAAAGAGTTGATTTTGATACAATCAAGATTCAAGGAGTTGAATTTGATGATCAAAAGAGTTGATTTTGTTTCAGTTTCTGTAGAAATGTATTGATGTTAAGTATAATAACAAAAGGAGATATGTGACAAAAGATTGAAAGTTGATAATTTATTAATATTAAGACAAGGCAACATATGATGTGGTTGAAAGTGGTTGATTTTTGTGCTTCTCATTCGATCAAAGGAGTTGGTTTTGTTGCTTCGTTCACGTTGAGTAGAATTTTTGTTGAAGGAGATTAATCAAACTACTTCAATTTCAACCTTGTATATTCAACAACAACTTTCTACTGAACATGATCGAAGGAACAAAATCTAAACACTCGAGATATTGTGTGAATTCATCCTCACTGGCTGAGCTACACTGATGAGATCTAATAAGATCGAAATCTAGATATGTAGATTGCTAAAAGGTGGATTCACACTTATATATGTTGTTTGATTTTGATTGAAGCAATAAATCACCCATATCAACGATAGAAGGTTGATATGGGTTGATTTATTGCTATGTGGCTTGTGTTATTATATTCAACAACAACAAATATCTATTGAACATCATGGAAGCAACATAATCAACCTGTTTTACCTTAACTGAAGTAAACAATCAACTTCTTTCAACATTAGCTACTTGTATCATATGTTGTGCCGTGTCTTAATGTTCATAACAATACATTTATTTGACTGAACATGATTGAGGCAACAAAATCAACTCCTTTCATCTTAATTAAAGAATTAATTCAACCCATTTCAACCTGCTATTACATAACGCCTTGTGCTATATTCAACATCAACAAAGTTTGACTAAACATCATTGAAACAACAAAATCAAGTCTTTTGATTTTGATCGAAGTAACAAAATCAAGTCTTTTGATCTTGATCGAAGTAACAAAATCAAGTCTTTTGATCTTGATTGAAGTAACAAAATCAAGTCTTTTGATCTTGATTGAAGCAATAACTCAACCCATTTAAACCTTCTATCACATATCTCCTGGTGTTAGTATATTTAACAACAACAAAATGTCAACTGAACATCATCAAAGCAACAAAATCAACCCCTTTGAGCTAAAGTGAAGCTAAATATCAATCTTATTCAACCTTACATCATATGTTTGCTTGCCTTAGTATTCATAACAACATATTTATTTGACTGAACATGAATGAGGCAACAAAAACAACTCCTTTCATCTTCATCAAAGCAATAAATCAACCCAATTCAATCCTCTATTACACATCGCCTTGTGTTAGATTGAACATCAACAAACTTTGATTGAATATAATCGAAGTAACAAAATCAACTCTTTTGATTTTGATCAAAGCAATAACTCAATCCAACTCAACCTTTTATCACATATCACCTTGTGTTAGTATATTCAACTACAACAAAGTGTCTGCTGAACATCATCGAAGCAACAAAATGTCTACTGAACATCATCGAAGCAACAAAATGTTTACTGAACATCATCGAAGCACTAAATTAACCTCTTTGACCTAAAGTGGAGCTAAAAATTAATCTCTTGCAACCTTATATCATATGCTTGCTTCCCTTTGTATTCATAACAACATATTTATTTGACTGAACATGAATGAGGCAACAAAAACAACTCCTTCCATCTTCATCAAAGCAATAAATCAACCCAATTCAATCCTCTATTACACATCGCCTTGTGTTAGATTGAACATCAACAAACTTTGATTGAATATAATCGAAGTAACAAAATCAACTCTTTTGATTTTGATCAAAGTAATAACTCAATCCATTTCAACCTTTTATCACATATCACCTTGTGTTAGTATATTCAACTACAACAAAGTGTCTGCTGAACATCATCGAAGCAATAAAATGTCTACTGAACATCATCGAAGCAACAAAATGTTTACTGAACATCATCGAAGCAACAAAATTAACCTCTTTGACCTAAAGTGAAGCTAAAAATCAATCTCTTGCAACCTTATATCATATGCTTGCTTCCCTTAGTATTCATAACAACATATTTATTTGACTGAACATGAATGAGGCAACAAAAACAACTCCTTCCATCTTCATCAAAGCAATAAATCAACCCAATTCAATCTTCTATTACACATCGCCTTGTGTTAGATTGAACATCAACATACTTTGATTGAATATAATTGAAGTAACAAAATCAACTGTTTTGATTTTGATCAAAGTAATAACTCAATCCATTTCAACCTTTTATCACATATCACCTTGTGTTAGTATATTCAACTACAACAAAGTATCTGCTGAACATCATCGAAGCAACAAAATGTCTACTGAACATCATCGAAGCAACAAAATGTTTACTGAACATCATCGAAGCAACAAAATTAACCTCTTTGGCCTAAAGTGAAGCTAAAAATCAATCTCTTGCAACCTTATATCATATGCTTGCTTCTCTTTGTATTCATAACAACATATTTATTTGACTGAACATGAATGAGGCAACAAAAACAACTCTTTTCATCTTAATTGATGCAATAAATCAACCTTCTATTACATATGTCCTTGTGTTAATAGTTCATCAACAACAAATTTTGACTGAACATGCTTAAACTCCTATTATAATAATAATAATAATAATAACATTTTATTTCCCAACAGTTGCCCATTTACAGGAAATTATACACAGAAGGAACTAATAATAATAAATGAATTTATAAATATAAAAGTATAAAAATAAATATTATCTTACTTAGTATTATCTTACTTGAAGCAATAAAATCATCTCCTCATAGCTTGATTGAAGCAACAAATCAGCCTTCTTTCATAGAAGGTTGAATGAGGCTGTTCCCTTGTCTTAGTGTTTTCAACAATAACAAAATCTTAAAAATATTTTTTACTGAACATTATCAATAGCAGCAAAATTAACTATATTCATCTTGATTGATGCAAATAATCAACTTCAGCTTCCATCACATATGGCATTTTGTATTAGTTTTCTCAACAATAACTGATCTGAATCAGAAACTCCTTTCACCTTAATTGAAGTTCAAAATCAACACCATGCAACCTTCTATCACATGTCCCCTTACCTCAAGAACAACCATATTCTACTGAGGATCATCGAAGCACCAAATTAACTTTTTGCATCTTAACGAAGCAAAAATCATCTTCTATCAAATATTACATTGTCCTAATATTTACATAAACACCAAATTGAAGTGGATTCAGTAGAAGCAACATCTATTCTTTTCATCTTGTTCGAAGCATTAAATTCAACCTTTTATCACATTTTGCATTGTCTTATTTTAGTCAACATCAAATCTTTTTTAATAATAAATCAATATTAATAATTTTCTACTTTTCTTGATCTACTAAACATGCTGAAGGCAACAGAATCATCTACTTATATCTTAATCGAAAGCAACAAATTAATCTCTATAAACTGTCTATCACATGTTATCTTGTCTGTAGTGGATAGCGCCTGAGATGTTCTTATGTCCAATTATTTACACAAATTGTCGCATGAACTGTGTTGAGAGTCCAATTGGATTTGTGTAAATAATTGGACATAAGAACATCTCAGGCGCTATCCACTACCACCCTCCGTGGCGCAGTTGGTAGCGCGACGGCCGCGATAGCCGGAGACGTGGGTCCAAGTCCCACCGGAGAGTGAAATTTTTGAGAAACTATATATATATATATATATATATATATATATATATATATATATATATATATAAAATATATAAACATATTTTTGTAACTGATCTTTCATTTGTTTTTTCTATATGTGTATATAAAAAAGACCTTTGTTTGGCATATCTGTACAACCCAACTATAATTAGTACAAAAAATTTAGCATACCTTGCATCTTGCGAACTTCTTTACACATGATAGTTCTCTTCTCCTTAAGTATAGTCACTTTCATATCTGCATGATGGCACATATATTTTAATCCAGCCTGCGATACAGTTGACACAATCAGATGTTTTGGGGGTGTTGACATTGTCTCGAATGCCAGCGATTTCTCAAACTAGTAAAGAACAAATAAGCAAAATTAGAGAAATTGAAACAATTATGTAGAGTAACATTAGATAGTAATATATCACTGTATCTATTCACTAAGTGTCAATTTATTAAGATAAATTTGACAGTTTTTTCCATGACATTTGAAAACGAAAAATTATATAAGCACATATTTTAGTATTCTGATTAACTTATTATTAACTTTAACTTTAACTAGTATTCTGATTAACTTATACAATAAAATTTTGCTGTATCTTTTGTCAAACTGACAATTTACTTGAAATGACTCTGACAGTTATTATTTTCGAGATTTTTATTATGAACATATCTTAATTAAATAAAGATTAACATTTAACAGTTTTTTTTCTTTGACATTTTGAAATGAAAATTATATAAGCACATATTTGAGTATTCTGATTAACTTATTTTAATAAAATGTTGCTGTATCTTTTGTCAAACTGACAATTTACTTGAAATGACTTTGACAGTTATTATTTTCGAGATTTTTATTATGAACATATCTTAATTAATTAAATATAAACATTTAACTTTTTTTTTCTTTGACATTTTAAAATGAAAAATTATATAAGCACATATTTGAGTATTCTGATTAACTTATTTTAATAAAATTTTGCTGTATCTATTGTCAAAACTGACAATTTACTTGTAATGACTTTGACAGTTGTTTTATTATGAACATTCGACTGTGTAGCGCAATAAGGGCCAATCTGCTTTATTGACAAAATGTTCAAATTGATTTAAAGGGTTTACTAGACAAACCTGAAAGGCTCAATCTACAAGGGCCAATCGCTCTCTCTCTCAAATCTCATTTCACAATAGTTAAAAGTTAACTATTCGTATTAAGTCCTTTAAATCAGTATTTTTCTTTTGTGGAGAAAAGCAGATTGGCCCTTATTGAGTTACATAGTCGACATCTTAATTAATTAAATATAAATCAAAATTTCTCAACAATCGATTTGATTTGATTTGATTTGATTTGATTTGATTTGATTTGATTTAATTTGATTTGATTTGATTTGATTTGATTTGATTTGATTTGATTCGATTCGATTTGATTTGATTTGATTTGATTCAATTTGATTTGATTCGCTTGATTCGATTTGATTCAATTTGATTCGATTTGATTCGCTTTGATTTGATTTGATTCGATTTTATTGGACTTGGTTCGATTCGTTATTTTTTTTATCCTATTATATCACATTTGCCCCATTTTGTCTTATTTTGCCACATTTTGTCTCAGTGTGCTTCATTTAGCCACATTTTGTCTTAATTTGTCTTCGTTGCCTCATTTTACTTTGTATATTGTTTTGCCTCATATTGTCTTCATTTTGCCTAGTATTACTACGTTTTATCTCATTTTATCTTAATTCGTATTATTTTGTCTTGCTTTGTCTTGTTATGTCTTCGATTTGATTCGTTTTATCTCATTTTATCTTAATTCGTATTATTTTGTCTTGTTATGTCTTCGTTTTGATTTGTTTTGGTTGGACGCGGTTCGTTGTTGTTATTATATTATGCTATTCTATCTAAATTTATCTTTATATTGACTTTGTTTTATCTTATTTTGCCTCTTTTGCCTCATTTTGTCTCATTTAGCCTCATTTTACCTGAATTTGTCTTCCTTGGTTTGCCTAATATTGGCTTCGTTTGCCTCGTTTGATCTAATTTTGCCCCAGTTTACCGTTTTGAGCTCATTTTGTCGTAATTTGTTGTTTTGTCTTGTTTTGTCTTGTCGTGTCTTGTATTCTGATCAACTTATTTTAAACTATCAAATTATCATTATATCATTTAGCCTCATTTTACCTGAATTTATCTTAGTTTTCCTTGGTTTGCCTAATATTGGCTTCATTTGCCTCGTTTGATCTAATTTTGCCCCAGTTTACCTTTTTGAGCTCATTTTGTCGTAATTTGTTGTTTTGTCTTGTTTTGTCTTGTCGTGTCTTGTATTCTGATCAACTTATTTTAAACTATCAAATTATCATTATATCATTTAGTCTCATTTTACCTGAATTTATCTTAGTTTTCCTTGGTTTGCCTAATATTGGCTTCATTTGCCTCGTTTGATCTAATTTTGCCTCAGTTTACCCTTTTGAGCTCATTTTGTCGTAATTTGTTATTTTTTCTTGTTTTGTCTTGTCGTGTCTTGTATTCTGATCAACTTATTTTAAACTATCAAATTATCATTATATCATTTAGCCTCATTTTACCTGAATTTATCTTAGTTTTCCTTGGTTTGCCTAATATTGGCTTCATTTGCCTCGTTTGATCTAATTTTGCCTCAGTTTACCCTTTTGAGCTCATTTTGTCGTAATTTGTTATTTTGTCTTGTTTTGTCTTGTCGTGTCTTGTATTCTGATCAACTTATTTTAAACTATCAAATTATCATTATATCATTTAGCCCTATTTTACCTGAATTTATCTTAGTTTTCCTTGGTTTGCCTAATATTGGCCTCATTTGCCTCGTTTGATCTAATTTTGCCTCAGTTTACCCTTTCGAGCTCATTTTGTCGTAATTTGTTATTTTGTCTTGTTTTGTCTTGTCGTGTCTTGTATTCTGATCAACTTATTTTAAACTATCAAATTATCATTATATCATTTAGCCTCATTTTACCTGAATTTATCTTAGTTTTCCTTGGTTTGCCTAATATTGGCTTCATTTGCCTCGTTTGATCTAATTTTGCCTCAGTTTACCCTTTCGAGCTCATTTTGTCGTAATTTGTTATTTTGTCTTGTTTTGTCTTGTCGTGTCTTGTATTCTGATCAACTTATTTTAAACTATCAAATTATCATTATATCATTTAGCCTCATTTTACCTGAATTTATCTTAGTTTTCCTTGGTTTGCCTAATATTGGCTTCATTTGCCTCGTTTGATCTAATTTTACCTCAGTTTACCCTTTTGAGCTCATTTTGTCGTAATTTGTTATTTTGTCTTGTTTTGTCTTGTCGTGTCTTGTATTCTGATCAACTTATTTTAAACTATCAAATTATCATTATAATCAATTAGCCTCATTTTACCTGAATTTGTCTTAGTTTTCCTTGGTTTGCCTAATATTGGCTTCATTTGCCTCGTTTGATCTAATTTTGCCTCATTTTACCCTTTTGAGCTAATTTTGTCGTAATTTGTTATTTTGTCTTGTCGTGGTTGTATTCTGATCAACTTATTTTAAACTATCAAAGTTATTCTACATAAACATAAAGAGTTAGAGTTAGACAATCGATACAGCAACATTTTGTATCGATTGTCTACCTAACTTTTTATGTAGAATAACTTTGATAGTTTTGTTTTTCGTCCAGTTTGTTTGAATTAAAATCTATATAGGCCCATATCTAACCTTCATATATAACCTTCTATCTCAAACAGTTTGAACTCACCATAATCGGATTCTCGCTGAGATCCAAAACATCCAAATTCTTCATCTCGGCGAAAATATTTCCGGGAACGTCCTCAATATCGCATTGCGACATATTCAAAACGCGCGCGGTAGTTTCCAAAAACGGCCCGCTTTCAGGGAACTGCAAATTCCGGTTACCCGCCAAATTGATCACGCGCAGCTTCGTGTTTTCTTTAAACGCGTCCGGCTCGATTTTCGTGATGTCATTATGGGATAGATCCACCTCTTCAATATCCGGGAAATTAGAAAATTCCTATAAACAAATATTTACTCATGTGTTTGTCTGTATGCTGCGACAGTTACTCACCAGCGATAAGGCGGCCAAGCCTTGCGACGAAAAATTCAGCAGCTTGGCGTCTTGCGAAAATTCTAATTCCTGATTTGATTCGGCTTGACTGAATTTTAAAAAACAAACACTGAACCGACTAATTTATATAAGTTTTATCATTAATAACATCGATTATATTAGTTAGATATAAAATGATACAAACACATTAAATGGTCCTTTTAATTTTTGAGTGGAAAAGGAGGTCGAGGGCCTACATGTTTGAGAAACAATGCAGTAAAACACGGCAGAAGGACCTGAAGGTCGATTGCCAGTTACAAATTGTAATAAATACCATAACTACTACTGTAATTATTTTTGTTTAGGCACCATCCCTTCTGTTATTTCTACAAGTGTGAATGCACCTCTTAACACATCTGAATTTCGACTCCGTTAGATTTGATCAGTGTAGCCCAACTATTAAGGGGCCACCCCTAATTTACATTAATAACCGTCTATTGTATGTTAAAACAACCCTTAAACAAACTACAAACGTTTTAATTCGTATCCTCTTAGCAACAACAAACGCGCAATAAGTTTTAACTTTAATGGGTGTGTATTCAAGGTGTGCACAAATTAAATCGGAATGACTTACCCTAGCTGCACAAGCATAAATAAACAAAATAACCGAAACATGTTTAAATTTTTAGTTGTTAGGTGGTGTGATGTTCACCCGCACGGACTGCACTACTACCACATACAGTAGTGTGAACGCAAAGAGTTGTACTAGCTATAAAATTCTAGATTATTATATTACATAGATAAGATTACTAATATTTACAGAAGATAAAGGGACAGGCATTTATGCAGCACGTTGTGTATCATGGGGAAAATTTAACGGCGATCAAATAATATAAAAAAAACTTTTGCAGGAAGCTTGTCTCGTTTCATGTGAATTTCGTGAATCAATAGTCGATAATTGCTGTTTCGAGTTATGCAAGCGGGTGACCCGTTGTGTTATCTATTGTTTAATTAATTAACTGGATATTTATAATATTATCGATTGATTATTATTTATCAGATTCTTTTTATTATCTTGTTGTCCGTTTAGCGACATGACAAGCTTTCGAAATATGTTGGTCATGTTTTCAACTATTATGGTATCATGCTGTGAAATTACAGTCGTACGACTAGTTATTATCTTCTATTATGACTATAAATTGCTAAATTAACTTAATTATTACTTTATCATACGGAATATAGTATTTTTCAAGTGGTATAGGAATAGAATCAATGGATTGAGTTTTTAAATGAAGGTGTTGGAATTTTATTTATTTATTTAAGCCTAACCCTAATTTACTGTTAGGTGTCGGGAGTACATTTATCTTGTTTTTATATATATATATATATATATATATATATATATATATATATATATATATATACTCCCACACCCCCCAAACGAATCTTCTCACTTATATGTACGTTCTCCACACAACCTACATTTCCTATAAAAAAAGATCTTTATTTGGCATACCGCTCAAAAATACACACCTCCCCCAATACACAATGCTCATACATCTAGAGCAAGAAAAAAAAATACATAAAAAAAAATCAAAAGTAACACTCCGCACAATACAGATTAAGAGAATATAAGAATATACATATTCGACCTAAACCCCCTCTGCCCTTGCCACTTTCCTCTCCCACGACAGCCTCCTGCAGATTTCCACGCCTTTCCCATCCTCTCCTAACCATTCATTCAGCTTTCTGCATTCTCCAATCCACTCTACTTTCACCCCCTCACATTCTTTGCTAAGGTGCCACCACGTGTCGCTTCCCTTACTACACAGCGCACACGCGGTGTACCCCAGACCCATCCACACTTTCCTTCCTCTCTCGTCTGACCCACACCTTGCTCTTGCTATGCACACTTTGTCCTTCCTGCTCCACTCACCCCTAGCTTAGTATCTCGGGAGTTTCCTAAGTACTTGCCACTTTACGTAGCCAGGGTTGTAGGAGCTCTCAGTCATTCTTACCTGTATTTCCTGCCACTCTCAATATCCCTCAATCTCTCTCTTACCTCAGTTCCTAGGCTTCCCAATTCTCTCAACTTCTCCTCTACCCACACCTCAGATATACCCACTCTTTCATACATCCTTTCTCCATCCACTCTTCGTCCTACTCTTACACTTCATCCATACCTCCCGCACCAGTCTTTCCTTACCCAATTCCTGCAATTTTTCTTCAAACTTCACCACTCACACACGACTCCCACCACATACTCATACGGTTCGTCTCCTGCAACAGCACTACTCTTGGTGTCGACCTTTCGAGACCTAGCAGACTCTTCAGGAACAAATCTTGTTCTCTCTCTATCACATCCCACTAACGCATCCCCACACTTCCACTCCATAAAACAGTATCGGTTTAACACACGCATCCCAGATCTTACACGCCATTACGAGATTACCTCCCCACAAACTCTCCCATTTTCTTCTCGCTATCCCCCAAGCCATTCTCGCTTTCGCCTGCATACATCCCACATGCACCCTAAATCCTCCTCCGCTGTCGAATCTGGTGCCTATCCCCTAACGTAGCGCTCGTGTTGTTCCCTGGTTACGACCACGAATGAAAGGTACAGGTGATCGCTGTGGCCTTCAGTCTCTAGCACCTGCCATTCTTGGCATCCGCCGAGATGGCAAGGTCGAGTGTTGCCGTATACCCTCATCTTCGGAAAGTGGGCGTGCCCTACTCGTTATGGAGGATCATTGCACTCGCTGCCATCCACTCCGCCAATACCAGCCCTCGCCTATTGTTAATTGGGGACTCTCACTCTTGTGACTTGCGTTGAAATCACTCCCCACTAGAGTGTGCGTCGAGGTGAGGGTTGATTTCATCCAGGGTCGCCTCCTATTGTTAATTGGGGACCCTCACTGCTGTGACTTGCGTTGAAATCACTACCCTCATCTTCGGAAAGTGGGCGTGCCCTACTCGTTATGGAGGATCATTGCGCTCGCTGCCATCCACTCCGCCAATACCAGCCCTCGCCTATTGTTAATTGGGGACTCTCACTCTTGTGACTTGCGTTGATATCACTCCTCACTAGAGTGTGTGCGTCGAGGTGAGGGTTGATTCCATCCAGGGTTGCCTCCTATTGTTAATTGGGGACCCTCACTCCTGTGACTTGCGTTGAAATCACTACCCTCACCTTCGGAAAGTGGGCGTGCCCTACTCGTTATGGAGGATCATTGCGCTCGCTGCCATCCACTCCGCCAATACCAGCCCTCGCCTATTGTTAATTGGGGACTCTCACTCTTGTGACTTGCGTTGATATCACTCCCCACTAGAGTGTGTGCGTCGAGGTGAGGGTTGATTCCATCCAGGGTCGCCTCCTATTGTTAATTGGGGACCCTCACTCCTGTGACTTGCGTTGAAATCACTACCCTCATCTTCGGAAAGTGGGCGTGCCCTACTCGTTATGGAGGATCATTGCGCTCGCTGCCATCCACTCCGCCAATACCAGCCCTCGCCTATTGTTAATTGGAGACTCTCACTCTTGTGACTTGCGTTGATATCACTCCCCACTAGAGTGTGTGCGTCGAGGTGAGGGTTGATTCCATCCAGGGTCGCCTCCTATTGTTAATTGGGGACCCTCACTGCTGTGACTTGCGTTGAAATCACTACCCTCATCTTCGGGAAGTGGGCGTGCCCTACTCGTTATGGAGGATCATTGCGCTCGCTGCCATCCACTCCGCCAATACCAGCCCTCGCCTATTGTTAATTGGGGACTCTCACTCTTGTGACTTGCGTTGATATCACTCCCCACTAGAGTGTGTGCGTCGAGGTGAGGGTTGATTCCATCCAGGGTCGCCTCCTATTGTTAATTGGGGACCCTCACTGCTGTGACTTGCGTTGAAATCACTACCCTCATCTTCGGGAAGTGGGCGTGCCCTACTCGTTATGGAGGATCATTGCGCTCGCTGCCATCCACTCCGCCAATACCAGCCCTCGCCTATTGTTAATTGGGGACTCTCACTCTTGTGACTTGCGTTGATATCACTCCCCACTACAGTGTGTGCGTCGAGGTGAGGGTTGTCCCATCCAGGGTCGCCTCCATTGTTCCGTCCGGGCTATTCGGCGAAATGTAGACGCTAATGAGCTAAATTTTCCCACCACAAAGTTTTCCTCCTTATTCGGTATGGATGCCCATGCCCTTGCACGCGTCCACACCGCCGCACTACCATCTACACGCCACGTCCATACCGGTCATTCGGCTGCCCTGATGATAGGCTCACTGACCAGGACAAGTCATACGACCACTCCTCCGTCGTGGCCCACAATAGCTCGTCGGCCATCCTGCACCGGTTTCAATTAAGTTGCAGAATCTAGATCATTGCTGGGTCCTGCGCGGTATATTGCCTGCCGGCACGCAAGGCTGAGGGCGCCATGCCCTTTTTCCTTGCAGAAAACACAGAACGGAACTGCGCTGCACCAATTTGCATAGTGCGCAGTCTCTCCGCATCGTTGACAATCCCTCGTCCGGTCTGGCCATTTACAGTTGGCCCTCCAGTGGTCAGTCCCATAGCATCTATGGCACCTCGTGAGTCTTACCCTGACTGCTACTCGACAGTATACCAACCCCACGCGTAACACCCTCACCTCTAAACTTGTGTGGGGCCAGCTTGTTGGTCATTGTTACGGTCGTCGTTTGGGTGTTTCGAAGGCGCCAATGCCCGTGAGTTTTGCTAGAGACCCCTTCACTTCCCCTTTCTCGATGGCCTCGTCGAAATCCCTTATGATGACCGACACCCCGGACTTCGGCACATTCCTCCTCATTGGCCTCCTTTAGCTTCTCGCTCTTTCCACTTTTCATCTCAATTTTAAGTTAGCCATCTCGGAACTTTAAGACTAGTGACACATGTACCTTCAAGCCTTCGGTACCGACTTCCCGGGTCTCTTTACCGTTGCCCGGACTTCGGCACATTCCTCCTCATTGGCCTCATTTAGCTGCTCGCCCTTTCCCCTCTTTATTTCAATTTTTGAGTAAGCCATCTCTGGGCTTTGAGACCAGGGACATCTGTACCTTCAAGCCTTCGATACCTACTGCCTGTACCTTCTTCATACGTGTTCCCTCCGCCTGGATCAGTATGGACCAGTTCCTGACATCCCTGCGGGTTGCGTTCTTTTCCGCGGCCCTTGCCGCTCCGGTGTCGCCCCCCTCCCATACCCCACACACAGATTTCTTACTGGGTGGATCATTTTTATCCTTCTTGAAAAGCAGTACTCTACTAGTTTCCTTAGGGTCTTAAAGCCGGAAATCTCCACCATCACCTGTGTCTTGCTTCCCCGCCCTGCCAGCTCTCTTGAGTTCTCCCAAGGCTTGGAAGAGGAATCATTCCCTCGCCTCCTGGTTCCCGATGTTATCCATTAGTAAGTAGGTCCTCTTCTCCGCCTTCCTCGCCTCTCCATTTGGGTTGGGCTTACGGGTTATAATCTCCCTGAGGCTAATCGTCATGTGGGGCGCCATTAGAGGACCTGCTTGAAGTTATGTCTCTGGGATACGGCCCGAACGTGGCCGGAGTTAACCCACCAGACGACAAGTATACAGAGAGGAGAGGGGACAGAGAGGGGCATGGATAGGGTGCAACTACCGTGTCCATGTCCCTGTCTGCCCCCTCCCCTCTCTTTATACTTGTCTCCTGGTAGGTTAGCCCCGGCCACGTTTAATCGCACAGGTCCCGTGCTTGTTCGTATCATCTCTCCCTCCTCCATTAGGATCGTTTCTGCTGTCCTTTGCTCCACGCTGTGTTCTACATTTACAGTCTGGAATCCGGCCGATACCGTGACCGCCCTATCTCCCTGACGCCTGTGCCTTCAACGCCCGGACGTACTCCTCTAACCTCGGAGACCTTTCCCATGATTGTTCCATTTCAGCTCGCTCACCTCTCATTTCCTTCAATTGTCTGGTTAGCTCCTCCACTTGAAGTGTCGTGCTTCTTTCCTTGTACCGCCTCGTCACCCTTTTGGCATTGCTGTCCCGAGCCATCAGATCGCATAGTTTTTTTAATTCTGCCTTCAGTGGTACGTGCAGGTTTCTGGTTTCCATTGCAAAATGTGCCAACTTGTTAATCAGCTCGCCGAATTGTGGTGAACTCGTCTTCTATTGGGTCCTCCTCTTATATATCCACCACGTCCGCTTTACCGGCGGTAAGCGTAAAGCGTCCGTTCGCGCCAACGCTCGGGTGTTCCCAAAAGGGTTTAGTCTAGCTTCTATAATTGCTCTGGTCGTTTCTTGGAGACTTGGGATTCCACCAGGGGGTCAAGGCAGTCGTTGGATGGCGACGCCGTGCTTCTTGCCTCAAAACCATCGACGCCGGTACTAGGGTGCTGACCCTCTACACAGTCTCTTTTTTATCGTTTCGTCAGACATCATTCATACATACATTCACGGCGATAAAATGGGTAAAAATTGAGAGAACTCTGCAAACATACGAAGTTTGCAGAGTTCTCTCAATTTTATCGCCTTGAATGAGTCGTGGGTAGAGGAAGAGAAGTGGGATAAACCCTAGATATCTAATGGCATCGGGGTCGGAAACGAGCCAGAGCGGCTGAAGGGTTGACCAAGTGTGATCGATAGTTCTAAGGTGTGAAATGTCTCTAGTAGGGCTCAGTCACGTAAATAATTGTGATGAGTGCCAGAACCTCTTAGCATAGACAACTGCCTCTTAACAATATGACGCCATCTTTGTCCCCACTATGTCCTTGGTCATAGTACGGCGTTTCGGGTGTCGTCCTATTGGCCCCCCACACCACTCAAGGTGTGTTCCCTCGTTGAGGCATCGTTGGTGACTGGTACACACGTAAATCACGCGGGGAATGAGCGAAAATGGTCGCATGTTAAATGTAGTAAGGTAAAGAAAATGTGAAACAAAAAATTAATATTAATTCATTCATTCGGAAATGTTGTATGTTGTCCACGCCCGATATTATATTTTTATGATCCAATCTGGCTTCTTTATGGTTTCATCTATGTTTTTTTGTTGTTAAACCATACTTTCTGGGTAACCGATTTTGGTAGAGGCCTCTTCGTTCCTTGCTTCTTGCGCTATTTATTGAAATATATAAACACGTTCTAATAGACTACAAGAAAATTAAATGTGTATGAAGGAGATTAATCAAACTACTATATTTTACCACTTTATTTATTGTTTAAAAACAAGTTTTGCTTAAGCTCTAGGCATTGTAAAGTATCATAAAACTAAGTGGTAAAAACATTGTAGTTTGATCCATCCACTTCATTAAACATGAATTACCACATAGTGCGGCGTCCACTACCATTACATTTTCATGAGACTTAGGTAAAATACTTTTTTAATTGTATTATTTACCTATTCTATATTTTAACAAATATTTTAAATGTTGTATATCTATATATCTAAAATATTTTATATATTGTATGAATGTGCTGGAGGTAATAAATCAAATCAAATAATCAAATAATCAAATAATCAAATAATCAAATAATCAAATAATCAAATAATCAAATAACCAAATAATCAAATAATCAAATAATCAAATAATAAAATAATCAAATAATCAAATAATCAAATAATCAAATAATCAAATAATCAAATATCAAATAATCAAATAATAAAATAAAATAAATTTTTTAGATTTAATATATTTCAATATGAATTAAACCCTTCTATTTTAATAAATTTGTCTAAATAAATACAACATAATATTGAAATGGATTTGCCTACTAATTTCACATTTCACTATCATATTTTGCGTTTGAATCACCAATAACAATTGTATATTTTGTTTCAGTATTGTAATGGCGGAGATTTGGCGGATTATTTAGGTGGTAAGTATACATAAACATATCAAATATTTTTTAATTACCAGATGGTGTAGGGCCGGATTGACCTATTTTGAAGCCCTGGACATTTTTTTCCTGTCGGAAAATAGACCACATAAATAGTATTTAACCAAGTATATAGAGAAACC